>JAUZST010047113.1:0-84594 GCA_034779995.1 Parotocinclus haroldoi | reverse complement strand
CCCCCCCCCCCCCCCCCCCCCCCCCCCCCCCCCCCCCCCCCCCCCCCCCCCCCCCCCCCCCCCCCCCCCCCCCATAGCACACAGTGAGAGAAACAAACCCATCATGCCGATGGTTTAATAATTAAGTCAAAATTTGTACTCACTGTTTTGAGTTACTCAGTGTTTTGAAGTTGGATTTGCTAAACCCAACATAGAAGAACCTGTATTACATCGAGCATATTCAAAATATTTGTCACCCACAACTAACATGGCCTGAATGGCACATGTTCATTGAAGAAACGACAAATTAAACCACAGTGTTATGCAGGGAAATGCCAGGGCTCATAATTAATGCAGGTCAATGCAACTGAGTGCAATTAAGCTTCCCCACTACAGAATATAAATCAATATTATTACACGAAACGCTAATATGAATCATACTTAAACTTGACCTGCCTTATACGTCAAGAGCCCTTTGCAGTTATTGTATTTTAGTATTTTAGTACTCCACAGTAGCTTTGGTAGTTGGACCATGTTGTGGAAAAGAACATGAGTAGAATGTAGAGAAAGGTAAAGCTTCTCAAAGCATTTCTGTTTTTCTGGTAATGAAGCATTATCTTAAAATGACAATCCCAAATTGAGCAAACCTAGGGTGACAGTGAATAGGAAAATCTCCCTAGTGCAGTGTTCAGAGATTGCCTGGCAGCACAGGTTGTCAGTCTATCGCAGGTCATATCACTCATTGTGGTGTGTAATGGACGGAAAGAAGCTGAAATTCAAATTTCATTGTAAAAGCAGCTAAACTGGTTGATTTGACTATCCATTTGCTGTAACCTTAAAGGCTCCCTGTCACACTTGGTTATGTTCACATTTGAATAAAAACAATAATTAAAAAAAGCTATTGTGTGCATAGTACTAACAGTAAAGGTAATGCAAGTCAATCAGATTTAAGGCCTTAGTGCTTTTTGCAGTGGAGCATTGTGAAAGCAAATTTATCTAACTGAGCAAACCTAGGACGTGACAGTTGGAAAGGAAAAACTCCCTGATTGCAATAAGTAAGAGTGTGGGATAACCAAGACTCAAACAGTTAGCCTTCCACCTTGGACGGCTTAGAGGATATATGTAAGGATTAAAGCAAGTTATGTAATTAATATGTTTTATATAACACAGAAGCTGAATAAATATTAACAGAGAGGACGTATTTAGAAATAGCCATAATTAAGAGGATACAACGAAAGCACACAAGCATATGTTCAGTGAAAAGAGAATTGTGAGCAATGTAAATGTCTTGGTATCCACTGCAACAAAAAATGGCCAAGAAAATGGGAAGATGAGATCATTGGCGGGTGACATAACGGTTTTCGCGGTCGCAGTCACAGCACAAGCATTCCCAGTTCGATCCTGACCTCAGACTGTACCTGTGTGGAATTTGCATGTCCTTCCTGTGTACACGTCAGTTTACCCCTTGAGCAGCAGTTTCCTCAAACAGTCCAAAGACATGCCCTGATTGATTATGCTAAACTGGACTTACCCAAGTATGTGTCTAGTTTTAAAGTAACTTTGTATATCAACGTGACCTTGTGATTGCAGGAAACAACCATTGACGCTGAATACGCCATTAAATAAACCAACCAAACGAACAATCCAGCGATTTGGGATAACGTGGAATAGAAAGGCACAAACTAGCAAAGTCTGGAAGGAGCCTTGTGATCGGAGGGACCAAAAGCTTGTCTGAAGTAATATTTTGCTATAAGAACCCAATGTAAGGTGTAGGCATATTTAGTCTTTCCATTGACCCAGAAGGTTTTAGGTGCAGTCAACGTCAAATCAGAGAAAACTGCAGATGCTGAATCTTTCTGCAGTATGGATTGGATTAAATAGATTGGCTGAGAGCCCTGCAAGTAAAACAGTTTATAATACAGTATGTGTTGAATCAGCACTGGCTGCTTCAGCAGTGCCACTCAGATGCTGTGCTGTTACATTTCCAGCAATGAACTTCTTACTTCAAGTTCAGCACCTGTTGACACGTATTAATAATGATCCGTTTTTTGTTGTTGCTATAAGCAGAAAGTTACCATGTCCCCAGTGCTTCCTTTTACGGTGGTCAGTTCGACCAGGCAGTGGTTGTAGCATAAGCAGGAAGAAGTCCAGATTACCAACATTTAGCCATCAATAACCCTCTCGAATTACATATACCCTCCTCGGTTAATCTGCCTAGCACAAACATGTGCAACTTTTAACTCCAATTAACACGTCTGACAAATGTGCCAGCGTTATGAATGTTTTAATATCCGGCTGCGGCTCGGCGCATCTGCTCTCGGGAAAACCGGGCCACTTGCTCCCACGCTCAAGGAAAGAAAAACAAAACGTAGATGCGCACAGAGACTACACCTACACAGTGAAAATTTACCAGCAGCATCCCTGGAATTAACTGGGGGTGTTGAGGGGATTTTAGAGGTGTTGATTTACTTTTCGCTGGTTAGTGATCATAACATTGTATCTGAAGAGCTTAATGCATAATAGGTTCTTCTGGAAATAACTGGTGCTACGATTCGAGGCTTCTTTCTGAAAACAAACCTCAGAAAAATTTATTTCAGGAAGGCAGACATTCAAACTCCATCATGGGGCACCTTCACACTGGCTTTTAGTGAGGTATGAAATGGGTGCAAATTGGCATGAAAGCTGTTTTTTCCCTTGGACCATGGAACCTGTGATTCGGAAAAGTAATTTCCATTGACAAATTGGGTATCTGTTTTAATGTGGGTATTGAAAGTACCAAACAGGGGCATATGGGTTATGAAAAACAATGCACACCATCTAAATCTTGATTTTCTGGTTGCCAACAAAATTTGGGGAAAAATTTGCTTCAGACCTGTGACTAGATTTACCCGATTTTCCAGTCACTGACAGCCATATAGTCTGTGTGTGCCACCATATAGATGCACAACCAGTGAGTAATTTGTACAAGGAACAAGTTACAAGAATACATCTATACAAACTCAATGACTAAGACTGTAATGCAAAATGCGTTTCCGTGGTGGCACAGCAGTACACATCCAGGGTCCACAGTTCAGAACCATTGTAAGTTGGTTCGGATGCGAATGCTATGTTAAAGTTTAGACGTAAGGAACTACTTTGGCCTTTTTATGCTTTTTATTTTGCTGTTTAGGTATTTAAATGCATCAGCGATAACACAATGCTACCATCTACACAACGTCTAAAGCTTTTCCTGGGAAACATGCCATTTTTTTCAAGCTATATAATTTCATAGTAATGGTAGAAAATACTGTAATGGACTGTTGCGACCCTGTATAGGGGAGAGCTGTAATACTTTAGAGGATGCTATGACGAGCCTGATACTTTAGTTTGATGGAAGCCAAAATTGATGCTTCGATAAACAGCGTCACAAACAGCATGTAAGATCAGCCAGATGGAACAATGGCTCAACAATTGACTCTGAACCACTTTATATAGTTAGAGGTGAACTTGTAATAGGACAGGCGCATATACTTCTGAATTTAGCTCTTTTAGTTCAAACATGAGCTAAACAGCATGAGGCACACTGGTAAGGTAGTGATGTTGCAGGCAAATGACTGTCTTTACTCTCGCGGATCTGCCTCATTGTTGGTTACGGGAGCAATGTGCCACAACACGTTACACTGCACAATTCTGGGACACAGATCAGTCAGAGTGCTACCTGTGCCCTCCACAAAAAAAACCCAAAAACTTTTTTATGGTGTCCACCATAAACATACAATGGTGCCAGAACTAAACCTTTGCCTTATTGAGGAAGGTGGTCTAATCTGCTAGTCCTATAAGTACTATTTTGATGCACCAGGATGCCCTGTGGGAGGATCACCCAGCTCAGATTTCACCTTGACTTTTTTGCACATCCCTGCGTTCAAAACTATTGACATAGCCAATATAATCACATGAGCCATACATTATTTTGGCAAACATTTGTCAAGTACAGCAATACAGAGTAGCACACAGAACTTTATTGTGCAAAAAGAGAAACTTTATGTAACATTTTATAGACAGTCTACAAATAACCGAGAGCCTCCAATGATTCTGGGTGGATTTCAAAATGACTTGCGTGCATTTCAGTAAAATCTGTCTCTGTATAAATAACACTTTTTGAAAATCCAAAGCCTTAAATTACCGGTCTCGTCGTATTGTATATGCACACGCTCTTGTTTGATCTCATTCCCTGAGCTCTGGTTTAATCTTCTTTTTGCCTTTATACTTGTGTTGCCCAGGTGTTCAAGAAAGGAAGCGTGTCAGAAGTGGGAGGTGCCTCAACACTTCAGTACAGAGCTGAAGCAGTGCGTGGACATCATGGTCAGCCCCGCCAACATGTCCGTAACCTCGGCTTCCACTCAGGTGATTACAGACCCTCGTCGTGCCGCTGCCTGCACTCCACACCTTTTTCATTCAGAAATGTAGTCGTACAGTCTGTTGGAATTTGGATGTAATGGAGATCTGAAGCTCTTGACAAAGGCTGGGTTATATGGAACAAATGGATGTCAATAGACCAACAATTGCAGTGATTGGCACTAAAAAACTAAAAGCAGAGCAAGGTATTAAACTATTGAGTAGAAGGTCTAGGGTTCAAGCCCCAGTACTGCCAAGCTGCCACTGATTGCCTCTTGAGCAAAGCCCTTAACCCTCAATGTCTTGGATAGGAGTAAGGATGTGTGATATTGAGAGGAAATCCTGATGTTGAGATCCTGAGTGCTCCTTGATGCAGTGCTTTGATCTTGTTAAATTTTAATATCGTAATAAGAAAATAAAACATTTCCATTTTCATATCCTTATTTATTTGCTTAAAACTAGACCGTTCAAATAGCTGTCTCTGTAGGGTAGTGGTTAGCACGTTCGCTTATCAAGTAAAAACTTTAACGGGACTGTGGTGGCCTAGTGGTTAAGGTACTGGACTATGAACCAGAAGATCAAAGGTTCAAATCCTGCCTCTGCCAAGCTACTACATTTGGGTCCCTGAGCAAGGCCCATAACCCACAAAGTATTAATTGTAAGTGGCTCTGGATAAGGATGTCTGCTAAATGGCATAAATGTAAATAAAAACTCAAATCTCAAAACATTTTGCCATTATGGCTGAGCAGAACATTCAAACCACGCCCATTGTTGGCTGTTACGTTACATTAAATTACATTAATTTGTCATAATCTTCATTCATCTTGGTTAGTTTGGAGATGGCGAAGTACATTAGTTGTCAAGCTGTCTTTAACAGCAACTGATTTTTGATAGCTTGTAGATTCCCATCTTTTTTGTTGTCAGTTTATGACTTTTTTTTTTTTTTTTTTTTGCAATGAAAGTGACATACCCTGTCTGCTCACACGTCGTTAAAACAACAATTTTTAACAAAGTTATTATCATAGACTGAAAAATGATGACTAAATGTAGATTGGCAGTCATTTAACTTTACATTTAAATTCCAGTTTGCTGCTGCAGGGTTGCGTAATTAATTTAATTGCACCAGCATCTGATGAATATACGTCATTATGGCAGAACTGCACATTTCTACTAGCAAAATTACAAATATGCACTTCTTGTGATTTAATTAGCGTTTCTTTATTTTGATTTACTTCTTGTGTTTTTAGTGGTAAGTTATTATTTATTTTATTCCTAAGCCCATAGTCAGTACTTCAACCTCCGAAGGATGACATATACCCAGTAATACAGCTTTCTGCCATGAAAAAGATCTATGGATTACCAGTGGCCTTAAACGCCGGTCAGTACAGTGGTGCAGCAAGGCAAATGAATAAGGCACGTTTGAGCAGTTCAAAATAAAATGAGATGCATAATGAATGTGGAGGTGGCTGGTCACTTTTAGCGTTGTTCAAGAAGATGCTGCTTTGTATGAATACAAGTTTAATATAAATTTTAGTGGAGTTTTATAATATTCTTATCTACAAAAATAAATAAATAAACAGACTCAACCAATCAATCTCTATTTAAACCCCTGTGATCCAGGTCTGGAGCCATTAATTCAGCAGACCGAGGCAGAAGCATGCCTTGGATAACAATGCAATATTGTGCATGCTGTGGGTTACTGTTGCAGCTCTTTGGCATGACCCACCCAGGTCAGGCAGGAACTTCCTCAGAGATGCCCTGCAGTGCTTGTGTAACGCCCAAGCACCTCAGCACCTCAAATTTGTGTTTATGAACCAGTTTCAGTTCTTATTTTGTCCATTTCCAGATTATTTTTATATTATTTTTGCACGTTTTATTTTTTTTGGTCAGGGTCAAAGGGGCCATGGCACTAATCAATACCCAGGCCAAGCTGTGGGCATACCCAGGATGGTATTCTTGTTGCAGGACAGAGGAGTCCTCCCTCAAACACAGCCAGTCATGTCCAAATGCCTGTCCTAGCTGTCTGGCGCCGTCAGAACTCACACCTAGGTTCTTGACGTACGTAGTAGGCTGGCACGTGATTGCTGTGCAGTATGGTTTTGTTTTTTTTTCACTGTATTTGATAGATTATATTTTTTTCCAT
The DNA here is from genome assembly GCA_034779995.1 of Parotocinclus haroldoi. NCBI lineage: Eukaryota > Metazoa > Chordata > Actinopteri > Siluriformes > Loricariidae > Parotocinclus > Parotocinclus haroldoi. The sequence goes on along the minus strand of JAUZST010047113.1, from coordinate 78,098 downwards.
TGACTGAAATGTGGTCGAAATTGAATGTGACCACTTGCTTTTCCCCATCATGTAAGGCGTTGGCGTTGCTGCGTCTTGGTTCGGGTTTGATGCATTTCCACCTCCTGCTCTCCATTTAGAAACTATTAAATATCCATACCAGTGTATGTACAGTGAGATAGTCCTCTGCCATTACCTGGTTAAATGAAACTGTCAAATGAAATTTTATGGGTGAACTTTTTTCTTTGCCAAAGCTGCACTCAAACGCTTTAATGGAATGCGATTCAGTTGAGATTTAGCTCAGTTTTTACACATAGCAAATCAAACTACACTTTCTTTACGGACTCTCATGCGAATTTCTGTTCGTGTGTGTTCAACGTGCTCCAGCTGAGCGTGAAGGTGGCGAATGTACCCAATCTCTCGGCGGGTGTGACGTGTGTGTTCGAGGATCTGAGCGAGAGCCCCGGTGAGGTGCTGCCTAAAGGACAGATCCTCTGCATGTCCCCGTCTTTACGAGACGTACCGACACTCACACACGGATACGGTGAGTTACGAACACGCAGTAATCATGCAATGCATTTTGGTTCTTATTTGCTGTGACATGTTGGACAAGAGTGCTGATTCTTTTTTTAAAGTGAAAAAAATCAATATTTGCGCATGCATTCAAGGAATTTGACACTTGAATTAAATATACTGATTAATTAAATAACTGCAGTATTAACCCACACAGCTCAAAAAAATCAGGGATATTTCATTATGGAATATTTCATTTTGAATTGTCCCCTAATTTTCATGAGCAGTATACTTGACCTAATGTATTATCTTGCCAGACAGATTCGCTGTTGTAGCACAGCAGTTTTAATCTAACAACATAGCCTTTGATGCAAACAGTTTTATTAAACACAAAGTAGAGGAACAAGCAATTAACAGTGAGAGAAGGCAGTGTGCTGCAATCTAGGGTATACAAACAGAAGAAGCAGTGAGAGAACAGCAAAAGCAGTGAGCAGTCTTTAGACTTAAACCTCTTTAGACTCAACGACTAACAAACGACTTAATTAATGTGTGACTGAATGATACGACCATATATGATTATGATTATGAGTATCGTCAGTAGAATAAAAATACAGGAAACGTATATGCCGTATTAAAAAAGCTGTAGCAGCATTTGGCAGATTTATTGAGATGCCAAGTTGACCCTTCTACAGTCCAAAGAAGCCTGGTCAGAAATGGCCAGTAGGAGAATAGGGTGAAAAGGTTAAGACTGGAATGACGATCATTTGAAAAGAGTGCCTGATAGAGTTCAGGGCTCTTTGCAAGCCATCCGTTTTCAAAAGTTGAAAAAAAATAGCAATAGCAGCATCTGGCAGATTTATTGAGATGCCAAGTTGACCCTTCTACAGTCCGAAGAAGCCTGGTCAGCAATGGCCAATAGGGAATAGGATGAAAACGCTAAGACTGGAGTTACAATCATTGGAAAAGTGTCTGATCGAGTTCAGGGCTCTTTGCAAGGCATCCATTTTCTCTGGTAAAGTTGGCAAACCCATTTTTTTATTTACTTAATTTTACTGCAGCAGGACAGAAAGTTGACGAACTGACCTGCTGGAGGTTCTGAAGTCACTAATGTGTTCAGTTCATTCTACGACCACTGCTTGTCCATGGAGACTGCATGCCTGTGTGCAACATATTATAAACGTTTAACGATAGTGTGAGTAAAATAACACTAATATGACGTGTCCACAAACTTTCTAGTGTCTTTCAAATCAGTGTGTCTAGGTGGGTAAAGCAAGGTGTGCGAGGCCATTGCGTATTCATTAGTGAAAGCACAAAGCCTTCAGCACATCGGTAGAATTTGCCTGAGCAGTTCAGCTGTATTGCATTAATTACCTGTGAAACACTAAGGGAAGGATTCCAGAGGAGAATCATTGAATCTAGAAATAGCGGCGGTAATGAAGCACAGCAAACATGCATTCGCCGGCATGACGCCTTGTTTTGCCGGATATTAACAGCCCGATCTCGTTTGCAGTTTTCGATCAGACAAAATGTTGAGCGAAATCCTGAATGTGAACACCTAGAGTGTAAAGCTGCTCCCACGTTTACTGTTGACTGTTAATTTATTCACTGCATTTTAATTATTTCTACTTATTTAGGTGGAAGTTGTGTTTAGATCACCGTATTCTGAACGTCAAGGAACGGTCTGTGATGTTTGTGAAACTTTATCCGAGGTCTGTTTAAAGACTGCAAATGCGCCAGTGACCTTTAAGCCTAATACTGCCATTAAAACCAATTATGGCATAGAAATATTATACCAATTATGGTGACGTGAAGCACGCTGGTGTAATTGGATGAATAGAAATGTAGTCGTTAGTGAAAGCAAAAGGCTGCTGTGTTTGGAAATGGACGCGATTTAGCTTGCAGATGGTGAAAGAGGATTAATGCTTCTTGAATCAAACCGAGCCGCAAACGTAAGCGACCGTGCAGGTAGGAGGATAATCGCTGGTTTCCTGCCGTTTGAAGCCCTGACTGGCCATTTCCTGGACTGATTGATCCCTCTGACCTGTTTATTATGGTTTTTTTTCCCTCTTCTGCATGCAGGTGATAAACGAGTGGTCAAGCTGTCGCTCAAGTCCAGGGAAACCGGGCTCAAATTCATCACCACTGACTTCGTCTTCTATAATTGCAGCGTCCTGCAATCGTGAGTACTGGAGCTTAGTAGCTGTCTCGATTGTAGGGTTTTATCATAAAATCGAACTTCTTGAATGAGTCTAAAACGCCTTCGTTTCTCATCTGATTTCCTTTGTTCATTGACATGCAGACTGTGCTCAGTAAGGTAACCAGTGAACCAGCCTGCAGTTCCACCCACTCAATGAACGTATTAACTAATGCACAGTAGGTGCATGATGTAGTGGCCACATTTTAGTACCATGCGTTGGGTGCAGCATGGGCAGTAATGCGGTCACTCCAGTGGTCAAGAAGGAGTAGACCCATAAAGCAAAGCACTCAATTTACCGGATGATCCACGTCGCCACACTCACCTATGATCGAGAGAACTGGGTACTGACCGAAAGTAGAGAACGAATACAGGCAGCCAAAATGAGCTTTCCCCAGCAGATATCTGGGCATAGTCTCTATAAAAATGTGAGGATCCTGGCAATCTGGGAGGAGTCCAGAGTAGAACCGTTTGCTCCTTCATGTTGAGAGCAGCTAGTTGAGGTGGTTTGGGCATCTGCAAAGGATGCGTCCCCGGCGACACCCAGGACCCACTGCCTTCCTTCCCGGCTGGTCTGGAAGTGGTCTGAGATCCTGAAATGGATAAGCAGAAAAGAGGTTTAAAATATGACATTTAGCCATTTAGTGCTCTAAAATAACTCAAAAATGTAATTTCATGAATTTCATATGTTTGTGAGTAAAAGAGATTTTTTAAACATTACACAGCCATATGAGTGGACAATACAAGCTTCAACACAATGCATTACTTTTGTTTAAAGCATTTAAAATCATAAAAAATGCCAGAGTAATTAGAATGATAATTCTGCAAATGATTCATTTTATTAAGGATTTCTTATTAGAAACAGCATTTATAAGTAGTTGTCTTGTGCATCACCGTTTGTTTGACAGAATATGCTGTTACTCAGTAATGAATTCGTTTGAGTCCATTCAGTGTGTCCTTTTTTCAAAAAGGTCACGAATATTGATTCATCAGACCACAATATGCATTTCCAACGTTTGGATAATAGATGCCTTCGAACCTAGAACTTCTAGACAGGTTTAACATGAGTTTTATGCGCCACTTGTGAATGTAACTCTGTAATGCTAAGCTTGACAAATGTCTGGAACAAAATATGCCTTAACAAAATCTTGCCACATTGGTAAAAGTCTTTTCTAAACTATCCCAAAATTAGAGTAGGTGAGTTAGTGCGCGCTACCGGTACCCCCTTATGGTATTGAGACTCCAGTGTTACAGGATCAGAACAAGCAATAATGCAAAGGTAAAATGATAAACTATACAAATTTTGCAGGATAAATATTCACTCTTTTGCATTGGAAAAGTGCAAATTGGCTCCATGTAAGATACGTAAACGTAAATGTACCTTGGCATTTGAAAAGGGCTAGCTGCTCAGCTTCTCAAAGAACAGGAGTCTGACATTTCATAGCCTTCATAAGAAAAAGTTTGACCCATAAACTCTAGTTATTTAGTGGAAGGAGAAAAACCAGAAGGAGATACGCTATGGTGATTTATATCAAAACGTTACATGACTTTGTAGTTATAAAACATGAGTATACATTGTTTTCCAGCTCTCAGTTTTGAGTGTGTGAAAGGCAAGCAAAGGAGTGCCAGTTAAAAGAAAAATGCAAATAATATAAATGAATGGCTCAAATATAGACCATGGAGGTTGTGTATAGCTTCAATGTTTGTCTAAAATGTGTACGCTTCACTTTACACAGTTTCACTGTTGCCACTCTGTAGGATCGTTGTGTTTGTCATTATCTCTTAGATCCTGGATCTGTTTTTAACACCTTGAACGCGACCTAACTGTCTGTTGCAATGCGAATTGTCCAACCTACCTAAACACCAAAGTTTCAAACAGTTGTGTAATCTCATCTGCTTAAAGCTAGTGGTTAGCTACTTTCTAACCAAGCAGGTGCAAACCTGACTCTTCCTGTTTCCCTTGGTCTCTTCGCTGACATCAGGTGTTTCTCCTGCTTGGAAAGGAAAACCCGCAGCCACACAGGTCTTTGTGAATAAGTCTTGAACACGCTGTCTAAAGTTTTACTGTTTTTGTTTGGTGGCTCAGTTTTATTTCTATAGCGCTTTTTACAATGGTACATTGTCTCAAAGTGGCAAGGAAAAACTCGGTGAAAATGGTAGGAAGAAACCTCGGGAGGACCAAGACTCAACAGGGGACCTGTCCTCCATGGGCGGCCTAGATGTTAATTAAATAAATACTTAAAAGTATATTAAATTATAGCAAAATTAGGGAAATAATTTAAATCAATAACAAATTATTAATATTTAAATTTGAAATCAAATTAAATAATATTTAAATTTGTAATCAAAGAAATAAACTAAATTCTAAAACAAAATGAGTCCTCAGTGGGAGGTCCTTGGAGGCACATCGTCTCCTTTGTGTGGCAACCCCTCTGTTGAGGGAGGCGAGCCTGGGTCATGGGGTGCCTCTGTACAACTTACCAGGACGGTTCACTGCTTTTTTGTAACATGCTTTAAATGGAGGAATGTGCCATTTCCATTGTGAGCATCTTCTCCATCTTAGACATAGCCAGTCGCGTCTGACCTCAGACTTTGGCTGTGTGGAGCTTGCATTTTCTACGTGTCCATGTGGGTTCACTCTGGGTACTCCACTCTGGTTTCCTATGTAACCATGTGCCTGTCGTTAAATAGGTGGTGACGCTGACGGCGACGTTAAATAAACAAACAAATACATTTCTAGAGTGCCATCTTTTTCAAATTTGGAACATGCGCTTGCCAAAATCATATTGCTTTTTGATCACTATCAAATGATAGAGCCCTCGGATCCTACTGTGTAAACACAGCCTCTTCTGGATAGAAGCAGCCTGGCGTCTAGTCTGCAAACTAACAGCTATCTGATGTTTGCTTTCACTTGTACTTTATTCAGATGGAAATGTAGAGTTGAATGCAGAGGCCTCCCAGTTTGGGGATATCAAAAGGCACTTAGCTGGCAAATTACACCCTGGTAGTACCCTCACCCTGCTCAAGATACCCAATCTCTGCTCCTGGCAGACTGTCCTCTAATGAGAGTAATTGACTTGGAGGTGTGAAAGGACACGGAGTAAAAGTGGATTGCGCTCCAGCTTCACGCTGTTAGCCTTAATCTCAGTACTGACTGGTGAGCATGTTGAAGCTGAAGGGGAGCTGTGTAGAGTATTTTGCGAAAACTGGGCAACCTCTGGGACTCTTTCATACTCCTAAATAATATGATGCAAGAAACTAGGGATACGTTTTTACATATGATGAATATGAAACTTCTTCCTGCTACCGAGCGACTGAAAACCTTTGATCTCTATATCACTGCGCTATAGTATCAGCTGACGGAACGCAAGCTTGTTGCTCAAAATGAAAGGAATTCTAAAGACCTACTTGAAAAAAATATTACTAAAGCAAAAAAAATTATTACTACTTACAGTAACTTACAAATAGTTAAATAAATAGTAAAAAGTCATACACACACGGGTAACTTGCACAAAAAGTCCCTAAACACATCCACCGGGTTAGAACACTGCGTCGTCCAAATGCGGATCTGCAGCATTCATTTACGTGTGTGATGAGCTGGGCAGAAAAAGCAAACCACTGCAGTGAAGTGCAATAAGAATATTATGCTGCCAGTACATAAGTAAGCTATTGTTATAGGAATCTGTAATAATTATTACATAATATATGCCGATTAGAGATCACTTCAGTACTACGTACCGCACAGTTTCTTTGCCATTTTGAGTCTGTTTATGGCCACTATGTTCAAATTAAAAGAAATATTTCGATTTCCTATTGTAATGTGCTGTTGAACAGATAGATGTTAGATAGCACAAACCTATATGCGTTTATTGTATAAATTGTAGCCTGGTGACAACGCTACAGTGGCAAGTATTTAGTGTGACTTCTCCTTGCACTTGAGCAAACGCAGGATCTGGCAGCTTCATATGGATGCCAGGTTGACCAGTCTGAAGACACTTGATCAGAAATGGTGTTTTTGGAAGGACTGGAGCCAAGAAACCACATATCTTGGCACTAATTAAAATGTCTGGGTCTATTCATCAACAGTATTACATATGACCATTATACCATTGCCAAACACCAAATCTATTAGTGACCTAAAACTTTTGCACAGTACTATCTGTTTAGCAATAGAGCATTGTCTCAATGCAGCTTTAGAAGCATCTATGCCCACAGTCCAAAATGAGCAAGGTTATTATAACAGTGGCAAGAAAAAACACATGTTCCATGAGGAATAAGCCTTGGGAGGACCGAGACTCCTAAATGGACCCACTCCCAGTGCATCCTAGATGGTATGAATCAAATGTACAGTACTGTGCAAAAGGTTTGAGAATTGACACATTTGTGTCGGAAAAGTGCAGGAAGGTTTCATGACCTGGCTCCGGTTGCAGCTAATCCGCTGGGAACAGCAGCGTGTCTGGCCACAAACTCCTTTTGTATCTTGGTTTGGACTGGACCTTGTGCAGGATTTGTTTGTGTTCGTTTTGGATGAGAGATTGAGTGTGGCCTCTGTGATTCAGTGCAGTGGGTGGAAAAGCAGCTGCTAATCCCTGAGGCCAGAACCTCCTGATCATTTCATCCTACCATTCAGCGAAGCAGAGGACATCACTTAACACAGCGAGCAAGCACAATTGCACATTCTGAGCGACGCTTTTGTTTTGTTTTGTTTTTTTTTTTTCTTTTTTTATGGTCCTATTTAAAGAGCTCGGTCTGTGATTAGCATGAGAACAGCAGGGAAATGTGATTCGCTTATGAAAAGGGTGAAAAAGAAAAGCGAGAAAAACCTAAGGCTGCCACGTGATAGAAAACAATTTGCTTCTGGCTAAATGGATCCAGGTTGTATCTTAGACTATGAAATTGCTTCGTCTTGTTGAAGGCTATGTCTGTACTCAATCGGTTCTTCAGTTTCTGTATGAAAGAGCATGCTTCTATAAAACTGACGGAACCTGTAGACATCCAGCCCCGACCGCCGAGCACGTGCTTGCAGGTATAACGCACATGGTCACACGACGGGCAGTTTTCTAAGTACACGGATGCGGACTCGATCCGATCCGAAGATCTGGGCTCGCTTGTTGCCATGGCAACCCGGCTGCCAAACGAGGCCCTTCTACCTTTGCCAGCACTGATCCTGAGCCAGATTTCCTGCTCGCTCAAAAGCCCTGTGGGAGCATTAAAAACAGGTCTCCATCTTGATTTCCCACAATCCTTTAGCATCCCATGGTCAGTGACTAGCTGTGAAAGTGAAAGATATGTTAGATGCTGGGCTTTAATGGGGTTCTCGCGCACGAGCATGTGGAATTACGTTTAAGTAGAGCAATCTTATGAAATCACTTATATAAACCTTGGGAAAAAAAAATAAGTTAAAAGGTTTTTTTTTTTCCTCTCTCTCTTTCTTCTTCATCCTTCCAAACATCGGTTTGTGAGGATGGCTTCTCAGATTTGGCTCACAGCATGCATTCATTAACCAGCCTGTTCTTTGGTGCAGAGATGCTCAACCTAGATTTGGAAGAAACTTTGGTGGGTGGGATGGTGGGGGGTGCTAAATTCAAGCGCATGTTATTTCTTCAAACAGAGGCTAGATAATTATCTGTATTATATAAGATCTGGGTGGATTCACTGGTTATTTGGCATCAGTAGGAGTGTTTTTTTAACCCCTCATGGTTTATTATACGGTTATTCAGCCCAAAGCATTTATTTTGTTCTTATTCTAACTACTACCTACACTCGCTGTACTGAATGTCGTAATGGGAGAAGCACTGGTTAGTATTGTTTTTTTTTTTTTAAGTTCAGAAGTCTTAGGCCACAATTAGATTAGATATCCAATTATTTTAGCAATGGTATAACAGCCATATATAATTATTGCTCATTGCAATCTCTGAGAAAACAACAAGAAAATTCAGGCAAATATTTAGTGTGAAATCCCCTGAGCATTATCATATCTATCATATCATCTATATTTAGTCTAGTATAAATTCAAATGGGACTGTGGTGGCCTAGAGCTTAAGGTACCGGACAGTGGACCAAAAAGTCTAGGGTTCAAATCCCACCTCTACCAAACTGCCACAACTGACCCACAATTGCTCGCTTGCTTGTATCAGTTGTATATCGCTCTGGATATGGGCGTCTGGTAAATGACAAAAATGTAAATGAAAAATTTAAATTTAGTCATTGAAAGGTCTCGTCATCTAGTTTAGGTGATGTGGCTTCCTCGAGTTAACAGTTGAATGGGAGGAGGGGTAGATATGCATCTGTGATGTGACTAAAGGTGTGAGTGATGGAACTGTTGCTTGAAGAACAGCTCAGAGAGACGACAGATTATGTAGTTCGGGATGTTAGGAACACGTATATAAACTGAATACAGTTGCGCTAAGAGCAGCACAGAACTACGACGGCCTCTCACACCATCAAGTATCTGATCTATAAAAAATCTTTGTCTATGGCGGCCATAGAGCACTGAAGCCCAGCAAAGTTTTCTATTTCAGCCCAGAATTCCTGGCCCAAATGTGCGTTTAGTTTTGGTTTGCTCTCTGTTTCCATAGTCTGTCCATCCACTATAGCAAAAACAGTGAGCTATACCATATTTCCCAGTTTAGTTGTTGAAAATTGTTTCCTTCAACAGGTCCACAGGTCAAATAACTGCTGTCCTGCTTTTACCTTGGTCCTGTGGTTGAGGAAGCAGTGGTTTATCAATTCAAGTCTGTTTATATGGCACAGTGATAAATAAGGGATATCCAATCACACCCTGAAGCGTGAAGAAAACATGGTTCCAATGTACAACGGAACCATTAGGAAGAACCACATTAATGTTGTAGGCTTGATTTGTACCATCGAAATGAATAGACTGGGAAGAATAGATGTAAACATCCTTCATGTTTAATGTGCTCCTCCTTCTAACGTGGCTTCTACAATAAAGAATTAATTGTGTGGACAAAGATCTCAGGAACTGCTAAATAATGATCACTTGCACAACATGTAATTCCAAATGAATTCCACGCAAAGTCCAAATGATCAGACATTAAAGTTTCCTGCCATTCGTGTTGATTTTATTTTGCCACATACCATCTACCTAAACATTCTTGCTGACGACCTGGCATTGCTTTCCCTAACAGGGTCATAAAAACATTTTCATTGTATGGAAAGTCAATTTTACTCATTATATATCGCTGTTTTTTTTTGGGTTTTTTTTTTGCATATCCTTGGTAAAAGTAAGAGTTGTTGGTTTAAAGCCCTTTCATTGTATGTACAGCCAACCACATTTTTTGCCTTCGTCTTATTTTAAAATCCTCAATTCTTAAAATAACGTAGCATTTATTCCAAAAAGGAAGGACAGCACCAGCATCCAGATATGGACACTGCAACATTAGCTCAGCTTGTCATAATCCGTGCATTATTTCACGCCTGAACAGTCTTTCTGCCAGTGATATTGTGTTTGCCACCCATCATTGTGGGGGGAGAATAATACTCTGTAATTCAGTCGAGAGCGCCAGGCTGGATCGCTCTCCCTGCAAGCGTTTCCAACATCTCTGAGAGCAATAGAGGTGTTTTTCAGACCAGTAGAATGCTATTAGGAGAGAGAGCGTGGACGAGAGAGATACATTATTCTGAGCAGCCCAGCTCCAGGGTGTAAATGCGCTCTGACTGCTGAGTGCCCTCTGTGAGGGATTTTAGGAGCATGTCCCTGGAGAAAGATATGATTAGTTTGGGTCCAAGTGTACATGCTTCATACAAGCACAGAGTGCAGATTCCAAGTGGGCACTCCTCTTACAGTCTTCAAGTATGATCTCCTGACACATGCTTCCTGTAAGCACATTCTACACAAATCCACCAAGCTATCACTACACCTGGGTTGTGTGCGATCTCATGTACTGTCTACGATAGTACTTAAAATAGTAATTGCTGAAGATGTAACAAAAATAACAGCCAAAAAGACACCAAAAGAGTTCGCCTATTAATATATCATATCGTATCACATGGTTTCCAACCTGGGGTCCAGACCCTAATCAGGGACGCACCAAAACATCAAAGCGGGTGCTTGAAGCTCTGTGTGCCGAGGTGCTTCGAGTTTGTCAAAATTCCACTTTTCAGATGAAAAAAAAAAATCTGTCTATAGAATTACTTAAGTGTATTGTTTGATTTTTAACCAAATGTGTAGCTGTGGAGCCAAAATGGGGCAAAAGGGGAACGACATCTTTAAAAGGAACCCAAGAGAAATCGTGGGAAAATGCTATGATCAAGGTAAAAAAAAAAATCATGTTAATGGTAAAAAATAATTAATCAGTTTATTCATTTGGGCTGCTGGGGCCACAGTGTTTCCTAGATAATTGACCTGAGGGCTCCAATAAAAAGGGTTGAAGGTAAAAACACTGAAGGTAAAAATGATTGGACAATCTGTGTTAGGGCACAAAATACAGATGTCAGCGGCCTCACAGTATTTGGCACTGGAAGAGGTTTGGTTTTGAAAAGACGGATGTTGCTCACTTACTCCCAACACAGTCTACAAGTGCTCACAGCTCATACTAAGTTATGTAATCTATTTCTTTAATTCTTTCTCATTTCTCATGTTTGTGTGCCTAAAAATGTACGTACACTAAACAAGAGCACAGTTACAACCTCCAGGGGCATTCTGAACGCAATCGCTAAGTGCTCACACCCAATATAGTCTCAAGTTACATTCTATATACATTCACCATGTGCTCACTCCCAAGACATTCTACAAGTGCATTCCACACACACACACACACACACACACTCACACACCAACCAACTGCTCACTGCCTGTAGTCTCCAGGTACATATTCTACATGTATCTACCAAGACATCACTCCCTATAGTCTTCATATTCTAGACGTACGCACCAACTGCTCACTTCCCAGAGACACCAAGTGCATTCTGTATGCAACTACCAAACACTCCTTATAGTCTGAAAGCATATTCTACTCATCTCCACCAACTGTTAGGAGTGAACAGTAAGGGATCTGGGATTATATTGGTTACAAAAATGAGATTATAAAATCTTTAATCTTTTTGTGGTGGCATTGGTGACAGCATTTATGTCTAGCCTTCTAAGGCACTTTCTTTTTTTAAAGCTGAATGATTCCTCAGGTTTGCAGAGTGTGTTGTCGTGCTCGTAGCATGGCTAATTCGTGGCTCACATGTTCACCACAAGCTTCATATTCTGCATATTCGGTTTGTTCGCAGATGGTGACAAGTTACCAATAGAGCTGTTGGGAGATAATCGATTGTGTGCATGAAGTGTGCAGATTGGCTTCTTTAGAGCAGCATCCTTTTTAAAGCCAAGCCACCTCCATGCGAGTGAGGATTAACTCTTACGATGTAGACTGTCAGACTGGAGATGTTTGTCTGCTCATTTTTAGCTTCAGTCAAGCGCTTTTGGGTAGAACGCTAGCCTGAGTTGCACATGCACGTCAGCCTGTCCCACCTGGCTACACTTATTGTGTGTTTTTCAATATATATGTATACACATATATACACACAGATATATTTTGTGTGAGACATACACAGCTTGCACATGTTAAAACAACATATCAAAGATTATTTTAGATGATACACACTCAAACCCTACCAACTGCTCACTTTCTAGAGTCACCAAGTATATTGCACGCTCACCCACAAAGCACTCCCTTCCTATAGCCTCTCAGTGCATTCTGCATACAGCCACCAAGTACCCACTCATTATACAGTCTACAAAAGCATTCTATTATATCATTCACCAAGCGCTCACATTCTTTACAGTCTCTGAGAGCATACTACACACGTTGAGTGCTTGCTTCCTATAGTCAAATTGCATTCAAATACCTTTACCAAGTACTTACTCCATATACAGGTTCCAAATGCAATCTACAAAAAGTTCTCAAGTTCTATAGACAGCAGTTTAGTAGTACAAGTGCTTTCTTGTGGTACACACTGACCTTGCTGCTTCTACTCGACTGTAACCACAAATACAGATCAAGTGCCAGCATTGTATACCATAGTGCCATGCTCTCAGTGCTTCTATGGCTTAGATTGACATGAAGATATTGATTGGAAAGGAAGAACTTCAGAAGACCCTTGTCAATCAGTAGGCTGGATCCGAGTTCAAATAAGCTCGGAGGCTCTTGACCATGTGCTTCCACTGTCATGCACCGCTAGAAATCCACGTGCATTTTGATTGCTCTGCTGGTCGCGGTGCTCCGTCGTTGCTAGGCCAAATCAGCTTATCTGGTCCATGCCTAGCGAACGCTTAGAACCCATCTTTAAGGCTCATAAGTACATGTCAGATTTAATGAGGAGGCATTAGATGTGGCGTGCAGAACCGCAGATAACTGCGGCATGTTCCCTAATAGTAACAGAGCCAACATGTGACCTAGGGAACAAAAAATTGAGGGTAATGCAAGCATACTGTGAGTTTAACCATGCCATTGAAAATCAGCATGTCTCAGTTGCAACAGGAGTCCATTTCAGATCATGTTTGGGATTCAACACTTTTGCTCAAGACACACACAGCTTCCTTCGTATTAACAGGGTTTTATGGTCGTAAAGTGTCCGTGCTCTGAAACGCATCATGGCTCCCAGTCTATGGCCGTGTTTACATGCAGAAATTTTCCTCAACTGTTATGTACACACTAAACAGTCTGCTAAACAAAACCTTCATTTGCATGCACAATTAAAAGATATGCAATCCAAACTGATGTGCAGCAACGAAACGTCGTTTATTGTAAATGTTACTACGGAGATGTGGGACGCACACAAGTTCGTTCTATAAGCAGGATGCGCGGTTGAACCTAGTTACAAAGTTTAAGCCTTTTGTTTCATCTGGAGCTGGCTTAGTGTGGGCACAGAATGTACTCGCACAATTCAGTTGGAATTGCAATTGGATGCAAAACTTAACGTGGCTGTTATCCCGCTGTTTAATGCGGTGGTTCCCAAACCTTTTCTACAGTCCACCCCGTCCACCCCCTTTTTGTGAATACGTTTTTTTTTTTAGCCCAGCCCTCTCCCCCATTCCGACAAACATATACAGTTCTGCTGGGTTTTCTTTTAGATTTCATTTGAAACATTGTAAAGTATACAAAGCAAAACAAACTGAAAATTAACATTTACAGTGAGCTTAATGAGTGTACATGCTTTATGTATCTTACTTTTTACTGTGTAATGGCATTCATTTGACTTGCTTCCCTTGCTTGCTTACGTTTCCCTAAACAAGAAAGCTGCATTAAGGGACAAAATTTGGACGGCCGTTAGACTGGTCTGATCTTTTTGCAACTCCTGCTAAAATGTAGGGAAATTCCGATTCATGTTCAAATTCACGACAATTTGGGAAATGTCGAATTTAATATCAATGCAACATTTGGCACAAAGGCTTTCATAGAAGCTTTCAAATTGTTTTATCACCGTTTCAAAATGCTATTTGTCTTTTCAAATAAGATGATAGAAAATGCATTCTTTTTTTTTTGGTTATTTATTTAGTTATTTATTTTTTTAATCCTCACTTTTTAAACCTGCTTTTCCTGGTTAACCTACCATGGAGAATGCAGGAAATGGGCATAGCACATTCTGGATATGATGCTTGTCCATGACAGAACTGGATAGGATTTACCATTGCAGAGCCAGGAGATGATCCCATGATCTGCCTTCCTCCCTCAATCAGTTGTGTCTGTTTAAAGTGCTGAAACTGGCCAGAAGGTGAATCAGAATTTTCGAACACTTCACCTGATATGTCAAACACTTAATACATGTTGAACTGACTACACATTTTAAATAGGACGTTCTCCTATCTATTAATATATATTAATAAGGCTCATGCCATTATTAATTAGTCATTAAACATGACTCCCTACGTTCTATATATATGACAGCACATGGGGAACAGAGTTCTGATCAATTTGGGATACTTCCTTGTACGTTTTTGCTCATTACTATGCGACAGCAGATATCATGATGTAACTGCATGGTTTGCGTCACAAGCACCCAATAAAAGGAATCCCTGTCACTTTACACATTATTCTCATATTTGTAAATGTATGTTTCTGTTATTTATGGGTTTTTCATATTAAATGAAACAAGGTAAAGACATAAACCCATGCTGTTGATCCTTATGTAGTCCACTTGTACAATTTATTTCTACATTTACAGTTCTCATATTTCAGAGATGCTCTTATACAGCTACTGCAGCAAAATTTACAAGGTACAGTTTAAGCAGCTGTGGTTTAAAACCATTTCGAAAGGGCCCAACAATGGCAGCTTGGCAGAGCTGGGAAATTCTTTTAGGTGGTAGTCTAGCACCGTAGTATTACCTTGACTAAACTTCCAGATTTTTAAAACACAAAGAGCCATTCTTTAGTGTCAAATACGAGTAAGCAAAATGCAGTTATTTACATCTTATGTGACAAATTGGTTCGGTAACCGCTACAGAGTTTATAAAAACGTCATTGTAAATGTGAGAAAGAAATGTATTTTTCTTGTTAGTGCACCCTGCTCCTAACACTCCTAACACCCTGCCTCTACACTCTGCAGGTGTTCCTTGTGTGTAAGCAGCCCTTTCCCCTGCAACTGGTGTAAATATCGCCATATTTGCACCAACAACGTAGCCGAGTGTTCCTTCCAGGAGGGCCGAGTCAGCAGCGTCGAGGTAAGAGACCACACAGTCCGAGTCAGTTCCCAATGATTCACTCAGACCGTTTTGACCACTGAAGGCCTGACTAGGTGATTCAGCTCAATTGATTTTGTTTCGAGGAGGGAAGTGAAAATATGTCTTGAATACATTGGAAATAGTGATTATCCATTGATTATTGTTCCATCCAGCAGCTGAACAGCAGCACAGTTTGTGATATTCCAGTTGTGTACAGTTGGAGACATGGTGTGCGTTATGTAGTGAACGTGACCGAGTCAGTGAGAAGTTATGGAGTTCAGTTCACAATTGAAATGTCCTGGATATTTACCGTGGAGTAGAAGAACTAGAAGTCTCTGTCCAGTTGTATCCTTAAATCATGCGAACTGCTGGTGGCTACCTGATTTTGAACTTGGAATTATTTAGTGCTGGATCTCACACACCGGCTGAGAGTCTGTCTGTGTGCGTTTTAGTTCATATAATCACTTATTTCATTGATAGGAAACGCAGTGAAATTGGATCGTTGCGTACATTGTATGCCGATTGCAATATTATATGAGTAATATATCATTTGAACCATTTCACAAATCAGAAGGCAGAGGGATTTCCAGTTTGAGCCTGGTTCCTCTTAAGGTTTCCTCTTAATGCATCTTTGGGAGTTTTCCTCTGGCTGCTCATTTAGGATCTAAACATTGTGACAATGTCTATTATTAAAAGTGGCATAAAATTGAAACACTTCAAGCCACAGGAAAACAAACGTTTTAATACTACCCACAAGTCTCTTTTTTTTTTTTTTTGCCAAACCAGCAATGCGTCAACAAGCTTATAAAAATGCATCGCTGTCGTTCACCAGTCACAGAACAATGTTATTTGCAGACGTTTATGGTATAAAAGATCTTGTCCTGCATCCAGCCGTTTTTTCTTGAATGCCACATTGCTTGCTTTTTGCTGCTGCCATTTTTCATGTGGCTCTTTAATAGTTAACCATAGTGTCACAAATAAATTACAGCTTGCGCAAAGAAAAACGACTCCTATCGATAATAAGCCACTTTGTGGAGTTATTTTTTTTATTCTAAATGCAAAATTCAGTAATAAAGATCAATGGATACTGCACATACAAACCACACCCAAACTGCTTGGTGAGTAACAAGCTGCTACTGTAGGGCTCTTGAGCAAGGCTCTTCACCCACAATTGTTTAGATTGTACGTTGTAACAGTTGTGCTTGAAATATTGTGAACACTGTAGAATTCTGTATTTTTTTATAAATATGACCTGAGACATTGTTCTAAAAGTAAATAAAGACTGACAGTTTAAAGAAAAGAGACAATTATATTACAATCTATTGGTTATGTTTAGAGGGAAATTATCTTATATTATTATACATCTGTGAGTAACAAATGTGGGAACCGTGCTTTCCGTATTTGTTGCATCTCCCTTGTGCAGCAATAACTAGCAGTAACTGTTAACCAGTTCTGCACATTGAATTTGAGCAATTTTAGTCCGTTCCTCCATACAGAACAGCTTCGGCTCTGCGATGTTTGTGTTATCATCTCACATTACCTGCTTTTTTAATACAAAATTGCTATTGGATTAAGGTCAGAACTTTGACTTGGCTGTTCTAAAACATGAACTTCCTTTTTTACCTACTTTTGTACCTAACTTCTGTGCTTATGGTTCTTGTCTTGGTGCATGACACACATTCTCTCACACTTATTATTTATCTTATTACTTATCTTATTATTTTCCTTGTATTTGCTGACGTAATATACTATTCCATAAATGATAGCAAGCCGTTTCTGACCCATATGTAGCAAATTAGTAATAATGCTACCACCGCAATGTTTCACAGAGTCTAAGGTTCCTATGCTAAAATGCAGTGTTTCCTTCTTTAGACACGATTTATACCAAAACCGCTATTCCTATGTCTCATCCATTCACAAAATGCTATTTTTTTCCAATAGCAGAAATTCCCATGGAAAAGTTGTCCTTGCAACTCCATGCAGTTTAACCAGTCTTACAAACTGTTGCTCTTCAGTGTTCACTTAATGGTGGACTTTAGTTGATTGGAAGTTACTCTGGGTTCACACATTGAGATCTTTGTGCTCGATTGAGAACAATAGTCTTGACCTTCTAAGATTTGTACACAATCTATCCGACTATAGATTGGTAGGTGTTCAAACCCTACCACAAACGTGTCTTGTATACATTAGGCTTTGATACATCCCGGTTCTTTAGATACAACTGGAAGTCCACTCGCACCTGATGGTCATCCAATTGATTGGAAACACCTGACTCTAATTTAACCAGCAATTGTTAATTCTCGAGCTTGACATAGCACATATTTTGCCAAGCACAGGTATGTAACCTTGGGTTGTTTTCCTCAAAAATTAAATGACCAAACGATAATGTCGTCTCAGTTGTGTATTTGCGTTTCTTTTAGGACATGTCGAACTCTGCTGATGTTTCAGGTCATATTTGATACATGTAGAAATCCACAAAATTCCACTGCTCACAAACATTCAAGCATCACTGCAAGGTGCTCTGGATAAAGGCGTCATTAAAGCATAAGAAAGCTGCATCGTTAAAGGTTATGTTCAGTTCCGTAGCCTTTCCCCCATCTTTACCGTGTGTATCAATAATACAGCTTCTACATTCCCCCTGTAATAAGACAGCATCATTGCTACCCTTTAAAGAGCTTCTAGAGTGTCTTACATTTTGGATTAGGATTTGTCATTATGTTTGGTGATCGAGTTCTAATTGGTGTTGATAATTATTTGAGTCATGCAGACAGACGGATAGAATAAAGTTGGGCAAGTTAAGTGTTGTCAGTGTCTGAGAAGATTATTTAGGCTCTTCAAAAGACGATGAGAAACACTGGCAACTGTTTGAATGTGACGTTAATCTGGAATGCTTTCAGCCAGGCCTGTACCCCTTCCTTCCAAACAGAGCTGAATTTAGTCCACATCAGATGATTTATTCATAAAGCCCAGTTATGAGAAATGAATTTCAGTTAATAATGGAGTATATAGCACAGCATGAAACGTTATTAACATCAGGAAGAGTTTGAGCGTTTGAGGGGTAATATGCATTATTAACAGCAAGCCTCGCCTGTCCTTGTTTGTGTATTTTATTTTTCCTTGCAGCCCTTTATACAAAGGACGCGTTCAGGCTGGTGATTTTTGTTGTATTTTTTGCCCGTATCCTATAATGGAAAGAGATGAGAATTGAGACAGCTTTCAAACAGGTTTAATTTTAGTTCTATGGAATCGTGTTAATAATAAGAAGATGTCTGCCTGCATCTGTCTACCCTTTCGCTGCACCTTTTGAATTATCTGTACAAAAACCATGTTACATGCTCAGTAGTTAAAGAATGAACATAATTATGAAAGCTAATGAAAGTTACTTTGCCTGGCCTTTGTACATTTTGCATTACAACATTTAAGTAACAAGAAAAAAGGCATCAGTTCTGAGCATTTTTAAAAAAGAAATTCCAATAGCAGGGTGTGAATATCAGCCTTCTGATGTAAATCTACCTTTTGCTAATTGCAACCATCGGGTTCTTTCAAACGTCTCTGCCAGCCTTGCCGAGTTAGATTATTATAGAATATCTGTGCATTCTTCCGTGTAAAAGTGTTCAGGTTCTGCCGGTGTGGGCGCCGATGAGCTCTTCAAGTCAGTCCATCAAATTTAGTTCAGGATTCGGACCACTCGAGGAAATTTGCCTTCCCATTTGTACCATTTCTTAGTGTTTCCGGGCAGTGTGTTAAGTGCTGACGGCATGCTCGAAAGGGAACAACCTGCCCATCTCCAGCTTTCTCGCAGGGGGGCAGTTGGTTTTCATCCAGAATTTGAATGTACTTTGCAGCATCAGTATTCCCTTTAATAATGACCAATGGAACAGTCTCTGTTGGTGCCACAAGCAGTTAGTGTGGTCGCCGCACAGCACGATCCCTGCTTCAATCCCAACCTGGCTCCGTCTGTGTGGAGTTTGTATCTGGTTTCTTGCAGCATTCGAAAGACATATGTATGGTTAATTTGTCACTGATTCGCTGTAGTCTGAATGTCTGTGACTGAAATTGATTTAAACTTGCTCCTGTCATTAATACGAATGAACAAGATTGAAAATGAATACGATGAATAATATGCCCAGTCTCACAATGCATTGTTGTCACCATAAAGTTTCACAAATAGGTATGATGTATTTGCCAAACATTGTGCTTCAGTCCAAACCATAAACCGTTTGCCACATGGCAATAGAAACCCAAATAGAAGACTATTTACAGAGCTTTGTCTAAAGCTTGTAATATGTAAAGAACGACAAAGCTTTGTAAGTCCTTTAGAGATGACATTGCCTATCTGATAGCTTTCCTGAGTAAATCCCTCATTGCTCCAGCCAACAGTTAGGAGTGAAGGCCCAATTTAGGCAAAGTGTTGGTGGTACTATACATTTACGGCATTTAGCAGACACCCTTATCCAGAGCAACTTACCCTTACCCTTATCCAGAGCGACTTACAATCCATACAGTTACAATCCAAGCAATTGTGGGTTAAGGGCGTTGCTCAGCGACCCAACTGTGGCAGCTTAGCAGATGTGGGATTTGAACCCGGAACCTTCTGGTCCATAGTCCAGTACCTTAACCACTAGGCCACCACTGTCCCACTTCTTAATACTTTTTTTTTTTTTTTTTTTTACCCCTACCTTGCCACAACTTTAACCCAGGTTACCATTCAGTACTAGTAGCATCATCAAGAAACATCTGTTTTTGTTCTAAGTAATAAAATCCACCAAAATGCATTTCAATGGGGCCCAGTCAGTTGGTTGTACGTAAGCGAGTTATATAATGGTTTATACTCCGAATGAGCTGCTCACTTCGGTTTTGTGATCCAACCCAGGTATTTTACGAATCAAACCTTAACGACGGACGGAAAAAAATCATTGGTGAGGCTTAGAATGTATAAACTGAAAAAGTTCGATTGAATTGAAAGACTACAAGGATAACCCTAACTTAGCATCCATGCTTCTTTTTTTTTTTCATCCGCTACATCATATACTTAATTTGTCTTCACTCAGTTTAAATCACTATATGCTTGTTTTATATTGTATTATCATGATTGTATTATTATTGTATTGTTCTCTTATAGCACGGTTCTCCGTTAGTATGAAAGACGAAGCATTCTTGCAGGAGAGTGAATATGAATCAGCAGCTCTCGCCTGTGCTGTAATTACTTAACAATGGCTGACCTGTTTGCTCAATAGTGTCGGTGCAACAGCCTGTGTTTAACACCAACCTCCGTGTATGATTAACGTTTCATAAGTCAATACGGTTCGCTTCGATTCTGGTTGTTTGGGATGATGGCCGATAAGCCGAGGCATTTTCGTGCCTGCGATCCCGCTATTCCAAAGAGATGAATTAAGTATGCATATGCTAACGATGTGGCTGCTGGGGAGAGAAACGAGGTTAATTTGATCTGTAATGCGACCGCAGAGATAATAACGCATAATGATGGGCAGATGAAAGATGAAGGATAATTTGAGACGTGATTGAGGGCCAGTGTAAGCACAGCAGTAGCCTAACACATGCAGTTGCCAGTTAAGAGTTGGGATGTGGAAGAAGAGACAGGAATGAACAGTGGAAAGAACATCACAGTCATATGGGGGAAGGGCAACAATGATGCACTTTCCTCAGATTTTGGTGTGGTTTTTAACATCAAAGAAATTCGGAGATATTTCTTCTCAGAGCCAACCAATAGGGCAGAGATACAGTGGTCTCTCTCACTCGCCTCTATCCCTTTGTCCTCTTTCTTTGGTGTTCTATAGGCTTGTCTAGCAGTTGACGCTGGTATTACTCTGAAAGTCCTAGGCATCATTTAGTCATAGAGAGACCTTTATCAGAATATACACTCACTGAGAAACTGTACTCCATCTGTTTCTCTATACATGTTGTTAGTCCCATTTGCTCTGTTCTCTAATGGTCAGGACCCCCGCAGATCATGTGCTCATTCTCAGGACTGCAGTGACACTGATGTGGTTGTGTAATAGTGTGTTTTGCTGGTATGCAGACACAGCAGTGCTGCTGGAGCCGTTTGAAAACTCCTGCATTAGATCCACTCATACCAGCACAACACACACTAAAGGTGCTTTAGGAACTACACCCCCAGGCTCTCCCACAAGTTCATTCATTCCTACATTCATTCCAGGGCTTTTTGGTTTGAAATGCAAAGTTTGCTTAGACAACTCGTCTGTAGCATTAAGGCTAATTAAAGTGTGAACTTCGCTATCGATCAGTGTACAAGTATATGTAGTAAGCAAGTATTTATTTATAAAGCACATTTTACCCCAAATTGCTGTGCACGCAAAACACATTTAGAAAGACAGTATAAAATATACAAAAATGATTATTTTACTAAGCCAAAAGATTGTCGGTAAAAATAGGTTTTAAGCCTAGACTTAATCTCCAGAGGTAGGCTGTTCCACGGTCTCTGCGCAGTGACAGCAAAGACCCGGTCGTCTTTAGACCGTGCCACAGTGAGCAGTAGCTGATTAGATGACCTCAAATATTTAAACATGTCCATGGATCTCAAAATGCACTTTTGTTTGGGATCTTACCAGGATCTAAAGCATTTACTAACTTTTCTTGATAGTAACAGATTGGCCTTGTATTCACAGTCACCGTCTTTGCAACATCTGTTTAAAACTGGCTACTTCTAGCCCACTTGTTAACCATCTCTTCATCCGTCGCTACGCTCCTTTATCTCTTTGCTCCCTCACTCATCTCTTATCTTTACCTTCCCACTTTCTCTCCGTCAGGATGAGTCTCAGTGAAAGGTGATGAGCGACAGCATGTTGATAATGGCAGGAAATAGGGGAGAAACAGATTCCTTGCATCACTGGAAAAAGTTTTTACTCCAGACCTTGGCGGCTAAACTGAAGCCCTCCTTGCTTTGAACAGGAGCAGAGAAGCACTGGAGCACAAATCTGCATCGATATTCTCTGGAAGCCCACGCTCGTCACAACCTCTTCATCCCTTACACACTATCTGCTCGCTCTGTCAGCGGGTTCTGCAGCTCTTAAACAGTGTGTGTGCAAGAGAGAGCCAGAGTGCAGATAGTGCACATGCTTTTATCTTTGTCCGTCACCACCATTGACAAGTCACTCACTCATGTACTCAGTCGATGGCAGTGTGCTTCAGGTACAGAACTGTACCTGCACAGACCATTACAGCACACACTTCTGCTAATTCCTAAATACACAGGGAGCAGATATAATTAAAGGAAGTTTGTCATAAAGTGTACTGTTCTATACGATATCCAGTATTGTGTGATCTAGAGTGCAGTCAGCAGTAAGTTGCTTAAACTCTGGATAAGGATATCTCTCAAATGTAAATGTAAATCCTCCTTTAGCGACCTTTCTGCAGTTTACATGTTCTCCCTTGGTTCCAACAATTCAAAGACATGCTTTAAGATAACTGGTCACACTAAATTGGCCCAGTATGAATGTGTCTGACTGGCATTGATATAAAATTGCTCCTGCCGCGAAAAGCCATGGATGCTGATCTGACATTACATAAACTAATTAATAATTATATCATGTATCCTAGTTTCATAAGCTTGAGGATCAGAGTTGGAAGTAGCAGAGATTCAGTGAGCTGAAACAGTTTAGCGTTTAGCTCAAAGGCTAAGAACACATGGAATTGTGAAGGTGTATTCTGTTTGGTGACTTCTGTCCATGTTTAAGAACTCTAAAAATATCTAGCTGTGTGTATTATATTTACATTTACAGTATTTAGGAGACACGCTTACAAAAGTGCTTTAAGACACCAGTAACAATCTATTCCTCATAATCAGAAATCGAAACAAGAATTTTTGTAAACAAGTTGTTTTTGATTGTTGGTTTTTTAAGTGGTAGAGAGAGAAAAGGGGGTTGTTAGTTGAGATAAGTGTGGAATAATTGGGTCTTCAAGCAGTGTTTGAAGATAGCCAGAGACTCAGCTGTTCGAACATTGAGGGGAAGTTCATTGCACCACTTAGGAGCCAAAACGAAGAAGAGTCTAGATGAATGCCTTCCTCGTCCCCTGAGAGACGGGGGGACCAGTCGAGCAGTGCTAGGTGACCGGAGTGAGCGAGGTGCAGTGTGGGGTCTGATAAGTGCTGCAAGGTAGGAGGGTGCAGGCCCATTTTTAGCTTTGTAAGCAAGTATAGAATTTTAAATCTGATACGAGCAGCTACAGGGAGCCAGTGGAGAGATCGGAGCAGTGGTGTAGTGTGTGTAAACTCGGGAACATTGAACACAAGTCTGGCAGTTGAATTCTGGATCAGCTGTAAGGATTGGATAGCGGTCAGAGGAAGCCCCGCTAAGAGAGAGTTACAGTAGCCCAGTCTCGAGATGACAAGGGACTGAACCAAAATCTGTGTGTCCTCTGTGGAAAGAAATGGACGGATCCTTCTTATGTTGTAAAGAAGGAAACGACACGATTATGTGATTGCTTTATCACATTTTAAACCTGCTTAGATAAACATCTACCCTGAACAGGGTAGACGTCACTGATGATATCTCAGTTTAGCCAGCTGTCTACTTGTGTCTATTCTAGAACCTACAATACAAAACTGTACACTTTGTGAAACCCTGGTGTCTATCAAGGATCCACCTCTGTCTGAGGCCAATGAATTTTGGGATCAGTACCCCACAGAATGCTTACTTTCTTAAAAAAAGTAGTATAATCTATATTAGAATAATAACAGTAGAATATATGTTTTGCTAATATTTTAGAAAACCTACAATGAGTTCTGTAAATATGTACTAGTAAAGATTAGTGGTAGTTCGTATTTCTAGAACTTTGCGATAGGGTGTATTTTTGAATCTGTAAAAATCATTTAAATCAGTCTTCCAGTGGTTGGTGTCCTTATACTTGTACTGTAACCTTTTAACTTTAACTTTTTGCAAATCTCCAATCATGAGCACTAGTGATTAACATTTTTCAACACATCCAGATTATTTGTTACACAGTAGATACCAATACTTTCAACTCTGCATCAGTACTGAGAAGAAATTTAACAATATTTGGATTTTCTGGAATGATTTAAGGGTGTTTAGCTATAATATCCACAGGAGGTCTTCCAAGTTTTCTTCCTTATAACATTTAGAAACACTGAGCTTAGTATTAATATTATAATATAAATTGATGGAATATCCAGTATTTCAACATGAAATATGTATTATTCCGTAATCTACAGTGCTGCTGTGTGAAGGACATTGTTGTGAGTTTCATAGTTTTATATACTGAGCTATCTATAATGGTGTGTAATCCAAAATCTAAAATTGCAGGGCATTGGTGCATGTTAGTGGATTGTGTGTCTCCAATGTGTGTCTTATAATCTTGCCATGAGGTTTACATGTTTCCACTTGAGGTTCTGGAACATTTTGAGAGCAAAATGTGTGTGAAAAGTAGAAAAGTGTGTTTCTGTTTGCACACCTCAACTTGTCGAGTATCAGATAGTCCGCACCATATCTGATATTAAATCAACTTTCATATGTGCATATAAGATAAATGCAGATTGTTTCATTGCTAGAAAGGACTTTTTGATTTTTCTCAGTGTTGTTTTCTCAGTAAGCAGAAATCCAGTAGCTCCCTGCCTGGAAAAAAAAGAATAAAAAATCTTTGCAGTGTACACGTGCCTGAGAGTATGAGAAAGTAATTCTTTCTCTCTCTATTTTCCCTCATGTCTTCATTGCACAGTGTGTGAAGAACGATGGTCCTGTGTGTCAGTGGCGGATTCGGACTGAACCATATGTTTGCGCGTTGACTGATGGCACTAGTTGGCACACCACGCCGAATTTCTTCATTTCCACACGTCCATTTGTTGACCTTCGCTTGGCCAATTAGATGCGCCATGAATCTTTATGTTCTGGCTTTAAGCAGCGGTGACTGCAGCTGCCACTGAGCATTACAATAACGCCTGCACTTGCCGTCTATTAAAATTCACCATTCCCATTCCAGCAAGCAGGTTTTATATTACCCATTTGCTATGCGTTTCCAGGAGAGCAGAGACTCCACTTGTTTGAGTAAACATATGGCTTTTGGCCTTCAGGAATAGCTGATCCGTGACCACTAATTACAGGGCAGTTTTTCCATGCGTACTTTCTGGTCCTAGACGCCGTGTGGAGTGATTTTCAGACTGTTAAATGTCTCCATTTTAAACTAGACAAAAGGCTTGACGATGACGGCACAGCAAGCTGCTGGATGGGAATTTGGGATATAAAAGTTTATGACAGAGTTGGTATTGGAAGGATGTAGAAGCGTGACAGATTTAGGAGATGGTTAGGAACTGAATTTATCACAGTTGATGGATTCAATGTGCACAGATAAGACACTGTCCTGTTTGGATTGGCGGCACAGAAATGTGAGCTGACTTCCCAGGAAATCTTCATTTCATAAAATGTTGTAGTACTTTCCCCGATAAGACCATCCTTAATGACAAGTTCCTAATATCCAAGTGTACTTATCGGCCTCTTGATTAGGTACACAAGTTCAACTGCTTATTAACCCAGATTAAATCTTCCAGTCTGACAGAAACGGACGGAAACTCTGTGCATTTATGTGGCATTGTCAAGACAACCTGCTGAAGTTAAATCTGAGCATTAGAAAAAGCTTTAAGCGAATTTTAATAAATAACATAGCTTGCTTGTTGGTGCTAGTCGAGCTAGCCTGAATATTTCAGAAACTGCTGATCGACTGGGATTTTCACTCAGTCATCTCTAGGGTTTTAGAATGGTCTAAAAGAGCAAAAATATATCCAGAGCAGTTCCTTGCCTTGCAAAGCCTTGGTGATGCCAGAGATCAGAGCAGAATGGCCGCGCTGTACCAAGTTATTTTTTTTCCAAAAGGAATAATCTAAATTGGATTAATTTGTTCTGGACCCCAGAAAATCTGAACTGTACGAGCCATTATATGTATTAATGGCATTCTATTGTATGGGTCCGGCCTGATTTATGATGTGGATATGTTCCTACAAATCCATCGTAAGTTAAATGTATCATGACCTGATGAGTTTTATAATAGTCTGTACTGCATCATACCGGAGCCTGTTACCTATGACATTTGCATTAACACTTACATCAACCTATATTTGGAAGACAACATTACCACAAAGCTTATTTTAGAATGGTGTTGAAAAGTCTCGTCTTATTTAGTGGGTAATGACTTGAAAGTTAAAAGATAAAGCAAAACATTTAAATGGTGATCTCCGGTCGCTAGTTCAGTTCAGCCAGAAAGGCAAGAGGGATCAGTTCTGTTCATTAGGCTCTCGTTACTGACCGTTTTAGGAGTTGTGTGGGTGTGTGTATATACAGGGTGAGTCAAGTCATGTCTCGTTTTGCATTGTGGACTTTCCGAAAGGCTGCCGAAATAATTGTTGAGGTTTCTTCGTCGGTAGCGGCCTTCAAACGTCCACTGTGACTTGTCTCCCACAGTTTTGGTTTGTCTGAATTCGGCTATGAGGGATTCAACAGTGCTGTATGAAACGGGTGGTGTGTCTGGGTGTCATTTTTTTTTTTTAAATCTGTAGCTATGATACGGCAGATATAGTAGTTGTCTTTGATATGCTAAATGACCACATTCCCATTGGAAAAACTTTCCCGTTTCGGACGTGGCCTAAAAGAGGTCCCCTCACCCATAACTTGCTTGGGGTATTCAGATATGTCATTTTCCTTTTTGTTTCTGAAATAAACAGTAAGTCCTGTGACTTTAGACTTACCCTGTATATATAGGGAGAGTGAGACAGATGATCTAAAATTGTAGATAAGTACCCAACATTTCCAGAAAGTAAGTGTGCGTGCGTGAGAGTGCGCGTGAGTGTGATCTAGCTGGAGTTAAAATCACGTACAGCTGAAGTGAGAATGCAGTTCTCTTCTGTAATTAAAACAATGAGCTCCCTCACCTATTTGCATGATTTCGTCAAAATTGAGTGCATTTTGTATCCTAAGAACAAATACAATACACTTAAACATGGCTGACGTGTGAATGCTAATGCTAATGGTAAGTTGACCGTTTCGGTGCTGCTACGTTCCCCCCTGAGGAGCTTGTTGGTTAGAGTTAACCTAGTGAGAGCTGTTTGACTGACAGCACAGCTAGAGTACTGTAACATGCGCCTGTTGCATAGCATTCATCATTACACCGGCCTTAATTAGTTCATGTCGATGTTTAACCTTAAAGAGCAGCACTGCAGGGAGAGGATCATTGAGACTAATGGGTACGAACACACACACTTGCTCATGCACTCGCTGTCCTTTTCCCAGAGGGAACCTCGCATATCAAACGTGCCTCCTGTGTTTCTCTTCTCCTTCATCTCCTCGTGTCTCTCATCTCTCACGCTACGTGACATACTTCTATTCACTCGCTCTCATATTCTCACACTCACTTTCTCACACACTTCTCTATCAGTCTCACTCACCCACCCACACCCCCCCCCACATTCTCCTACCCCCTCTCGGTTTCACCAGGGCAGCTCCTTCATTTACGTCCGTTGGCTAGGGGTAATTAATTGTGGGATGAGTGACACCGGAGCCATTAGCTCAGCAGGAAATGCTCCGGTCGCACAGGAAGCGACACGGCAGGTGTCTGTCAGCAGCCCGCCACAGTCATTTTGTCCCTGGGGCCAAAGTCCCATCGAGTCTGGCGCTGCCAGTCGGCTGGAAAAAAAAAACGTGTAGCTGGAGTCGTTCCACTGATTCCCACGCTCTGCCCACTCTCCCTTTCTTTTGCCAGCCAACGACGATAAGCTATCTTTTATACCAGGATGCGAGGGGACGTTTAGAGTAGCTCCCCCTCCAGCGATAACGCACTCTTTGAGAACGTTTTAATAGGCCAATGGATGTTTCAGTTGGCATTCTAGAAAGGTTTTTGCCGTCGGCTATTAACAGTGGGGAGGCACAAGTGGGTTCCTTTATTGCGATTGTCATTTAGATCTCATTCTGAAGTTCAATGCTACTTGCTCAAACTGCTTATTTTTTAGGCTTCAGTTTGAGGTTATCTCTAGTTAGTCATAACAATATTAGCTCTGTCCATCCTAATCCAAGGGGCCTAGAGATCAGCTACTATACTGCTCACAATAATTAGGACCAGTTATTACAGAATAATTCGGAAGAACATATTTTTTTGTTTAACTCAGGTTGACGAAGTCTGTGTTTTGGCAAGAAAACAGTTTGGGATGAGATTTGCTTACTAAATATTAGTGTCTGTAAAATTATGTATAAAAGTATCATAAATTTTAAAAAATGCAGCAAGAAATTGCACAGAACTGTGCAATTATTTGTTTGTGAGAAACAAAGATATTGGTAGATATATATTGGTTATAAGCAGTATTGATATAATATCACAACATGTTCGCTTATTTTTCATGTAGCCCGAATTACAGGTAAACCTGGTGGTAAATTTACATGCGTTAGTAGCAGTGGGGGCTTTTAAAATGGAGGAAGCACATATGTTCTGCTAGCTGTGCAATCGCGATATTTAAATGCATCGCGTTTCGGACGTTAACGATTCTGAATCGATTAACAAATGTCAGTAATCGAGCACACTTGCTTCTGAACGTGTAGACCAGCTTCTGTTGTTGCACAAGAACTTAAACATTAGTATCTAACTGAGCTCTGTAACGCGAGCAGGAGGAAATATAAAGGAGAGAACTAATAAGGAGTAGGTGTGTGAGATCAGCAGGACGGTGATGAGGAGTGTGTGATAGGCTTGGTCTGATCACCTGAGCAGTCCGTATGTGTGATAAGCTCTGTTTCACTGTCCCTCGTTGGTATTATTTCATTGCGTTCTATGTTCTATGTTCAGTGCTGTTATTTACAAGAAGTAATTCAGCATTTTAACTCTTCTTTCTGCAGATGCTAATTAGTTGTTTTTAACTCTGCTAAGCTGAATTTGTGTTCTACGTCATTTAATTTATTTGCTTGATCTTCAGGATTTTGATTCTATGCTCAGAAATGTTCAACTCATTTATTTATATAAAAGGGCAGATATTTATTTCTATGTTTTTTGGAATATGCTAAATTGCTTCCATTTGTTTTGTTAATAAAAAATGTTGGAATCAAATTCATCCTGAATTTGTTTCAAGTAGTCACATGGTAAAGAAAAAAAACTGTATAGAAAAAAAAACCAATCGAGATGCATCGGTAATCGCTGCCCTCTGAATCATAATCGAACCGAATCGTGAGGCACCTAAAGATTCTCACCCCTACTTTCAATTATAAACCTCTTCATTTACATTCAAATCATTAAGGAGACACCCTTATCCAGAGCGACTTACAAGTAATACATATTATATACTTATAATCCAAGCAATTTCAGGTTAAGGGTGTTGCTCAAGGACCCTTATTGTTGTGTTTCAGATGATTATCTATACAAGTATATTAAATGTCTAATAGATTAATGACTAATATTTCAAACTTTGAGGTGGTAGGGGAAGCCAGGCTTCTTGTGTAGTCTTG
Source organism: Parotocinclus haroldoi (assembly GCA_034779995.1). Lineage (NCBI taxonomy): Eukaryota > Metazoa > Chordata > Actinopteri > Siluriformes > Loricariidae > Parotocinclus > Parotocinclus haroldoi. Next base: position 48,280 of record JAUZST010047113.1, on the reverse strand, counting down.
GCCTTTCAAATGCAAGCCCCTGTTTTTCCTTACGCAAATAAATAACCCTAGTACATCAACACCTTTTCCTTTCCTAAAGGCAGTAAACAACAAACCAGACTCTTATCCTCAATCCAGCCATGAAACAAAGCCATATCCAGATATCTGTACAGGATATGACAGCTGGGATTTTGTTACTGCCCCAAATGGTGTACTTAGAACTGTAATTTACCCAAGACACCACTAAGGGCCAGTTAGTGTCGTGCAAATGAGATTTTGTTAAAGCCCCAGCTAGCAGTCTTTCTTGGTCTGTTGTATTACTTACACAAGTCATGGCTTAATAGCATTAGCCGAATGAGGGATGCTGTTTAGCAGGTCCATCAGCACCGACTTTCTCAGCGAGTGCTGTGCAAATATATTTTGCGGCATTTTTAATTGGAACCGTTCCCGACCGATTTGGACTTGGGAGATTTTTCCTTTTTCTTTCGCCACCGAGCCGAAGGGAGCATTTTTCATGGTTTATAGCATAGAGAGTCTGAAAATAGGATTAGCAGGGAGAAAGAGATGGAAATGTGAGAGAAATGGAGTGAGTGACCAAGCAGTTGGCTGCTGGAGAATTTGTGTAATCAACAGCTCGTTTTTCCTTCTCTGGTCCAGTCGGTAGCAAAAGATTACATTCCATATTTGTTTGTGTGTCCATATGGATAAATCATTCTCTCTCGCTCTCTCGCTCTCTCGCTCTCTCGCACGCTTTCTCTCCCAGTGTGGCTCAGTGCAAAGCGCAGCTATATTTTATTCCTGTTTGAGCTTTTAATGTTTCAACAGACAACAGTGCTTAGCAGTGTGATAGCTGGCCTCTGCACTATAAGGTTAATGGAGAGACTGTCAGCAGGCAGTAAGCTAGCAGGCCTCTGCTAATGGGGTGCTAATCAGTATTAGGAAAAGGGCCTGCTGGGGAATGAAGCAGCTGCTCCTGGTCTGGATACACTTACACTTATGTACGTTAGACTAATAATAATATTACCTTCCTTTAATGCCGGGGAATATGTACGTAAGGGATTAGCTGTCCATACTAATACTACCAACGCACGTGTAATAGCAGGTATCCGATTATTACATGACTTTGCATGTACGTTTTTAATGATTTGTAAAGTTTATGCCCGTCAGACAGGTGGCAGCACTGGTGGAGACACATACAAAATGTAAAATATCTACCAGCACGGTGATTCGGTGGGTGGGTTCAATCCCAAGATGGAGTTCATTATGTGTGGAGTCTGCATGTCCTCCCCGTGTCTGTGTGGGTTTGCTCCGGGTACTCCGGTTTCCTCCCCCCACAGTCCAAAGACGTGCATGTTAGGTTAATTGATTACTGTAAAATTGCCTGTGTGAGTGTGTGTGTCACTGTCATATTTCAGCATCAAGTTTAGAAGTGTTAGAATCATTTACTGTTTTTTATTTAGGTAATTATAAGGATTTAACATTCAAATTTGCCATTATGTTCATTATTAGGATTCAGCATTTGTATCCAATAGATTTCCAGTACAATTCGCAGCAAGGGCTCCTATTCTTATAGTGAGTCAACTATTACGATTGGCTGTTAGGGTTAATAGTGCATTCATTGTTAAGATTTACCAATAGAATTCACATTTAAGGTTTATTTTGTTAAGCTTTACTTTCACAGATCCTTTTTTTAGGATTTACCTGTATGGATTTTCTTTTTAATTCAGTACAGTTGGTCCGTATCGAGATTTACACCTGGGTTATTCACCATTTGATGTTTGCTGTCAGGGCTTACTTTGTGTGACAGTAGTAGCTTAATGGCATTGAGCAGCAGTCTGTTTACCGTGATTGCAAAGTTGCCAAAGTTCCCATACTTGGGCAAGACCTTCAACTGCACCAGGTGCAATTTTCTTGGCTAATTCCAATTTTCTTTCTGAAGCATCTAGAAACATTTTCGTGTTAATGGAAACCTTTTCTTTGTCAAAGATTGAATGCAGCCTCTGCTGGCCTGTGTTTGTCTCTGCGCTCTCGCTAGCTTTAGCTTTGATCTCGTTGCCATTGTTCGTTTACGAGCGGTCTCATAAGCAAACCGGCAAATGGCTGAGCTATATTTAAAGCTCCGTGCACACACATGAACCAAATTCCGAAGTTATTAAAAGCACCGTGCTTTTTGTGTGTGGCAAGTATAAATGTCATCAGTACAGAATCAGTTATATGAGATTGATCTACTGGCCATCAGTTATGGTCGATCATGCCAGAAGAACCAGCCAAACAGTAATGCAGTGTAAAGCAGCACTGTACAGGAATGAGCCGTTTTATCCACGTTGAAGGCCATGGAAGAATGTCAACCATACCAACGATTCCTGATTTCTATGATATCATGTGGATGGCTGATGCATGCGTACCGTTTAGCCGAGGAAGTGATTGCAGGAATGGTCGCGTGAACGTGATCGCTGTGAATCCGTTTATCTGATGTGGACATCATGTGGACATCAGTTTGACATGCGCCACCTACCTAACCATCATGGTGGACCAGATGGTCATAATATTTTGACTTGTCAGTGTATATTGTGTATACAGACCCATCGCACTCTCATCTCACTCCCTTCCTAACAAGGCTTTCTCTTTATCTGTAACCTTTAAACCGCATTCAACAAACACTCCATCCATGAGTTGTTTAATTTGTAATTAACTGCAGATTGGAGCTCGTTAATGAGAACAAAGCTGCTGACATTAAGAGAGCGAGGCTTAATAGCTTGATGGTGTCTTTGTGCTCAGAAAGCAGACAGCCGAGTTCTAATATACACACGGGCTGTAGAATAAAGTTCAGTTCTACTGTCTGACATACTGACATGGCAAGCATAAATAGATGATTTTTTGACTGATATTAAGACCTTTTGTTGTTGATCGATCACAGGCTGCACTTGATACATTTGCATATTACTTTCTGTGCATATTACTTTCCATTTATCTGTACTACCACTGTTAGGCATGGAAAGCAGAATTATCAGGAGGGCTTTTAAAAGAGATTTATTTAGAAAATTACCAAACAGGATGGAACCAATTATCCAATCTGGCCAAACTTCTTTTTTTTTTTTTTTTTCGAGGACAGACATGATTGACCAGCTGCGTCCCATTCTTTTTATTAAAAAAAAAAAAGGGGAACTTGATGAAAAGTCCATTACAGTCCATTAGTGGTCTCACCTGTGCTAAACATTTCTACCTCCAGTCTGTTATCAGGCGTCTGTGGTTTTTAATTTCTTTCATCCCCTGCCTCCTCTTATCCATCCGTCTTGAATCATCTTTTTGTAAAAGCACTGTGAAATGGATGGATTGGGCTTAAAACCCTCTTGTAAGCCACTTGAGTGAGCACTAGGTTTTTAACCATGTCCAGTGAAATGAGTCACACAAATACACTCGCGCTCTCATTTTTCCTTTTTCTATTTAGTCGTATTTCTTTTCACTCAGTTTGTCTCCCACTTACTTTCTGTCTCGCTAATGCTGTCTCTCGCGCTCTCTCTCTGCCCGTCTCTTTCCCAATGTTGCTATTTGCAGTCTTCCTTGGCACTGTCACTTATTCACTTACTCGAGTTCCGAGGACGGTTAGACAAGTTACGTGCTGCGCCGTGACAAATCAGACACGTTAACCACAAGAAAGGGATCCTGGTAGCTAAAATGCGTCAGTCAATCACATTGTTTCAGGATGGAGCTCAGAGTTCTCTCAGTAATTAGTGTGCTTTGCCTGTTACGGATGAGTGAGTAACACTGACTGCATCGTTTCAAAACAGACGGGTAACGGCTCAGAAACCAGGCCAACTTGCTGTTAACTGTCTAAGGCATGATTGTATATTCAGAGCTATTTTAGGAGCCGGTGCGAATGTTTAGCATTTAAAACATTGTTCATTTTATTACTCTAGTATGCTTTGCTTATTCTGCAAAGGAACCTTCTGACCTACAACATGGGAATCCTAATTAAAGTGACTAATTAAAGCCAAAAACCTGACCCACACTTGCCAACAAGACACTGATTCCTTACACTGTAATACAGAGGAGAAAACGGTGCTTTGTTTGCATTATCATCAGCAAATTGTAATCAGACAATGAATAGCCACAGCACTGAGATGTTTTTCTCTGACAATGTTTTCCCAAATGAACAATATTCAATTCAATTTTCAATTTTTATTTATATAGCGCTTTTTACAGTGGTCTCAATTGTCTCAAAGCAGCTTTACAGTAACACATTACCTAAAAGGCCAATCCCAAGTTGAGCAAGCCTAGGGTGACAGTGGCAAGGAAAAACTCCAAGGAAGAAACCTCGGGAGTATCAAATGCTGCCTCTAGGTCTTGAATGTACAGCATTAATTCAATTCAATTTTGTTTCTATAGCGCTTTTTACAACGTAGCGTTGCCTCAAAGCAGCTTTACAGTAATGCATTACCTAAAAGGCCAATCCCAAGTTGAAAATGGTAGGAAGAAACCTCAGGAGGAGCCAAGACTCAACAGGGGACTCGCCCATGGGCGACCTAGATGTCAATTAAACAAATTAAGCAGAGGCAGAGTCCAGCCTTCTGGTCATTAAACCAAACTTTAACCAATGTGCTTCAAAATGGATCAAGTTACTAGACACACATTCATGTTTGGATCCTTACTTATAATAGTCATTTCTATGGAGCTTTTCCACAGAAAGGAACAGTTAAACATGTGGTCTGAGTGGGGCACCAGTCCCTCGCATGGCTATGTACTGGCCCTCAGCATTGATTAAATGTCTAGCGTCTTAGAAAAATGCACCTCAGCATCAGTCACAAGACGTAGTCTTATATAATTTGTGAATAAAGTTTATAGAGCCCTCTATGTGCGGCACAAAAAATGCAGTTTTAATCAACCCAGGAAATGTTTTTCCAATCATCTATTGTCCAATGTTGGTGAACTCATCTCTTTATTTGGCTGTATCTGACAGGAAAAGGTACCCAGTGTTGGCTTCAGCTGATGTAGCGGATCAGCCTCAAGGTTTGATGTGTGTTCAGAGATGATCTTATGCATACCTTGGCTGTAATGAGTGTAATTAGTGAACCAGTATGGCCACTTTCCTCTGATCTGATCTCTGGCACCAAGGTATTTTCACCCAAAGAAATGCCATTCACTAGCATATTTACTGTAAACCCTAGATATGGCTGTGCATGACACTCCCAGTAGATCAGCAGTTTCTCAAATACTTAGACCTAGGCTTGCTCAACTTGGGATTGGCCTTTTAAGATAATGTATTACTGTAAAGCTGCTTTGAGACAATGTTACGTTTTAAAAAGCGCTATACAAAATAAAATTGAATTGAATTGAATTAGACCAGCCCATCTAGCATCCGTCCAGAAACCATGCTCAGTTTGAGTTGCTACCATGTGCTTTCCTGTGATATTTATATTCAGCAGTGGAACAGGTGTATCTAACAAAGTGGCCAGTGAGCATATAGTGCAGTATATTGTAAAAGTGATGTCAAGAGCGAAATTTCTGTTTTGTAGAATACTTCAGTTGTTTTTAACTTCATATGATTTTCTTACTGACCTGAATATTTTTGACCTCTCTAGCATTTAGTGGGCACTCTTATCTAGAGTGACTTACAACTGAGATGCTTGTGCAGTGCACATAAAATGAAGGGTCTTCACAACCATAGAGAAATAATTGTATTTATTGACCATGTTTAATATGGCCATCTTTGTTCTAAAAAAGATCACGTCATCCATGTGTCGTCCACATATGACCGGTCAATATCACTCGTACTGTTTTCCTCTTGCATGCGGAACCAAAACCGATTCATTTAGGCTGATAAATTAGATTCATATCATGGTCTGATCATGCACTTCCTTTCCTCCCCTGATACCTTCACTCTGCCACCTGTGCATCCCCTGTAGCTCAGTAGCGAGTAAATCTTTCTTTTCATAACTCCCAATATGAAAATGAGATTTATGTGCCGAGCGGCCTGAATAAGCTGGCTGGGTGGAGATGGATGGGTGCTCTGCTATGGGAGTTGCATCATTGTTAAAACTCGCGGCAGTGTGGTGCGTCGGGCAGCTTCGTACTCGGATTTACGACTTCTACGCTTGCAAATTGCTTTACAGCCTTCCAGATTATTGTTTAAACAGATAACGGATCACACTGAACATCCTCTAATGGACAGTCCCACAGCAGAGGGGACGAAGCGGACGCAGTCACGTTACCACCTCGTCTGTAAATGACCTTCTTAAGAGCTGCTGCAAAGAGTCCTTGGCTTTCCAAGGTTTGCCAGGTTGTTTAGGTACCCAAAGGAATTTTAGCCCCTCTTCAAGGAAGCCCCAGGCAATAAAATAGCAGATGGATTATATACCATATCGCACAAGGTGCAAATTACTTGAGAAAGAGTTGCTGCCTGAAATATCATTTGTTTTTTTTTGTTTTTGAATTAACACACTAACACAACATCAAGGTCCCTCTCTTGCTTCCTTTGAAACAGATTTATTTATCCAGATTTTTGGGTCACAAAGTAATGCTTATTTTTAAGTTCGTATTGTATTGATTACATGTCACATGTGTGGTTTAGTTGTTTTTCCTTTATGTGCAGCACTTTGGGTCAGCGTCCGTTGTTTTAAAGTGGGATTATAAATAACATTTACTTAGTTATCTAGTTAAAACGTTTAGACAGTTTTCCAGTAAGGATTTTGGTCCCATTTCTGTTTTGCGTTATAACAAAGTCAACCTCATTCTGAGCTCGTAACATTTCTCATTAGTATGGAAAAATGTTCATTGTTATTAATTGGGTAGATTTGATGGATGTTTTGATCAGAAGCTAGCATCGACGTAAGGTCACATTCTGGATGTGGCATTTCACTGTAGGCATGCTGTTTTATGTAAATGTTTAAAATGTGGCCAGTATAATTAGACTTTGTGCGTTGTAGCTTTTTTAGATTTTATTATGAATGAATAATTGACTGTCACTTAAGCCGGAGCTTTGTCCTGCCGGCACAGGGCTTCACATAGGGCAGTCTCCACTGCTGCAGGCAGATACTCGATCACCGAGTAACTGTTGTAGAGAAATCTGGAATTAACCGTCAAAATGCTTTGCGAATACTGAGCTACAGATGACGCTTCTCATCCCTTTACTTAATTTCCGATTTGCATAGTCACACGTCTTCTGTGCTCTATGAAAAGCATCTGTCTCATGTAGAGTTCTGGTATTATTTCTCGTTAGAAAGGAGGAATGGTTGTGTTATTAGAGGGAATGTCAATATCAGTGGCTTTGATGAATGCTTCGATCAGTTCCAGCCAGACAAGGCTGTAATGATTTAATTCACTCTGGCCAAGGCACAGCACTGAGGACGATATTCATTTACCGCTTCATCAGTGTGGTGTGGCGAGAAAAACCTGCAGCTGGAGAGGAACGCAGCAGCTTTGTAATGGACTTTTTAACCTCCCTTTGTGCTGCTTTTCTTCACCATCCCTCCTCTAACAAGCTGCCCGTCACTCCTACAACAGCTCACTCGGTGTGTAAATGGCAGTTCTCTTTTGACTGTGTGATCGGCATTATTCTCGACCTGGTAGATTGTAAGCAGTTGTGTTTTTTAAGAGACGTTGGGAGCCTAAGTAAAAAATCTGGTGTTTCTTTTTTCTTTCTTTCTTTCTTTGTGTAATCAAAGATTGAGTGCCGAATATAAATGATGAATTTTCTTTTCCTGTCTTCAGGGCTGTCCCCAGATCCTGCACAGCGGTGACATCCTGGTCCCGGCGGGCATCGTTCGACCGATTACACTGCGTGCCCGAAATCTCCCTCAGCCACAGTCGGGCCAAAAGAACTATGAGTGTGTGTTCAACATCCAAGGGAAAGTCCAACGTATCCCAGCCGTCCGTTTCAACAGTTCCTGCATCCAGTGCCAGAACACATCGGTAAGAACTGCAGTTTCACTGTATTCCACTATATTGAGCACAGAGATCCTTTTAATAACCATACTACATTCTACAGAACAGGTTGTTGACCAAAATGGTCATTGACCGAACATTACCACATAGTCTTTTCTCTCTAACATAAATAGAAATGGTGTTTCTACCATTTGGAAACGATTCTTCAGCGAAAACATGAATAGAACACCACCATGTACACAGCAAACGTTCTTCATGTCACTCCATTCAGAAAATAAACTACAGCTTCATTTACTGACTTTTCATTTACTGATCTTTTTTGCACTTCAAAGTCAACAAATTCATCATTTGAACTGTCAAACATGATAATGTACAGAACAAGCACATTAACAGCCACACATACTGTGGACACTAATGAAATGAGATTTAAACTCACACAATGCAATATAAACATAGACAAACATACCTTGATGGCTGCACACAACCAAGAGACGATGAGTCCACTTGAAGAAGCACTAGTTTCCATAACAGGCAATACAATGTCACCTTTCAAGCGCTTGAATCTTTTAAGCAAGTGGTTAATGACAAGTAAATCAACATTCATGACAATAAATAAAATAGAAAATATGTAAGCAAAGCATCCATGTGTGGCAAATTATATTTCTGCCAGTAAAAACACGTGTACTAAACCGTTTCAAATTTGATTAGCCGCTAGAGTCGACAGCGTTAAAACAGAGTTGAAAGACATATTTTTAGTTGCTTTTTAGCTTGTGCTACATCACCAAATTTGGTGTAGCTTTTGCTTGGTCAGACAGAGAGCCTGCAACAAACCACCCCTACATGCTCTGAAAGAGTCTGCACCCAGCCAGAATAGTGTGTCTGTTTGCTAGGTGTCGTCTTCACGGTTCTGGTTTCCATCTTTACATACATATCAAGCAGGCAGAGTGCAAGTTCTTCTCATGCTTTGTGATAAGCCAAAACGATTTCATTGATCATCTGGAATAAGAACTAAGCATTTAACACAATGGAAATACAGTACTGTGAAACAGTCTTAGGTCACCTTTAGATTAGTATATCATTTTGTATTAATGGTAAAAAAAAAAAACAAATCTGAAAGAATTCTGATAAAACAGCTACTGTAGGCTACACAGTATTCCAGTGTTCAGTTACACTGGAGCAACAGGAGCTTCATCAGAAGCCAAGTTGATCGGGGCAGGGTAAGCTAAGCTAAGCTAAGGTAAGGTACTGGACTCTGGACCTCTGCCAGAAACTGCCACAATTGGGTCCTTAAGCAAGCCCTTAACCCACAATTGCTTGAATTGTAAAACTGTATAAGTTGTACGTCACTCTGGATAAGATCACCTGCTAAATGCTGTAAATGTAGAGGATTGGGACTTTTTGTAAGTGTAGCAGTCAAGAAACCAGGTTTTCAGAAGGGGAAAGGGTAAACGGGCTTAGATATGCTACAACTCACATTCCATTGGAAGAAGATCAGGTGAGAGTGTCATGGAGTGACATATACAAGTTTGAAATTTCTGTTGCTAAGTATATTTTAACTTGCAAAGACCTTTGCCGAGTACTGTATGTGAGGATTATAATAAGTATGAACGTCGCATATTTTCTTTCTTCTTTTGTTCTATTTAATAGCTTTCTTCTTATTTTTCAGCTCAGTTTCTGATGGTACAATGCTTTCTCCATGTAGGCTCTGATTTAAAAACCACAGTATATTCTGTAAAACATCTATACCTTCTGTGCCAACACTCTAGAAATGTGATGTCTGATGACAAAATAACTCCTGCTGCCAAAATGAGTGTCACAGAATGCACTGCAGCGTGACGGCACTTCCCAGACCCTATGCTTTATGCGTCCATCATGGCAAAATGCAGATAGCCTTGTCTCAGCGTGTGGAAACAAAAATATTTCTATAGCCGCGAGAGCGAAAAAACTATAACTACATTTGCCGTATTTACACCGTGTGATTTACTAATATCGACTGTCACACTTAAAGTCAAAGTCACCTGAGATTTCCCTGTGGACTTGACTGGTTCAGAGCCAGGTTTTTCATGCTCGGTTGGGCTCAAGCACTGTATATGCACTGCACTCCAGGGTAAAACTGTCTAAATGTTGTTAGAGAGTGGGCTGCTGGATTTAATCTATTCTCTTGGCGGATTCGTGTTGAAATTTTTCATATGTTATGTAGCCTGGGAATATTTGTGTAGGAAGCATGACTTTCGGATATCTACGGGTTTTATGACAGCCTGACTAGTCATTTATACAAACAGCAACAACAGCATTGGTGCAGCCCTCATTCGGCTTCTGATTTATTTATTAGCTGTCTTTAATCCGCTGTTGGGTTCTGGCCAGTCACAACTTTAGTTTCCGTCATCTGACTGGCATAAGGCTTCACGGCTTTGTGTAGACAGCACTTATACTGGTATCAAAAATTATAATGAAATATCCCTTGTGGTGTATAAATGTATTGCAACTGGATTCACTGACTTTTAGACAATCTGTATCAAACTCTGGATCATTTCTGTTCAGTCGGTCCTAGCGGCTAAAGCACTGGAATATGGAGCAAAAGGTCCAGGTTTCAAATCCCACCTCTGTCAAGCTGCTACTGTCGGGTCCTTGACCAAAGCACCTTAACCCACATTTGCTTGGGTTGTAAGATTGACGCAATTTTAAGTCTCCCTGGATAAGGGCATCTGTTAAATGACATGTAAATGTAAATATGTCTTCTGGTGACATACTTTTTGTACTCCCTGTGGAGGGAGTCCCTAACCCTAGACTAATTTAGCTTTTTGGAGGTGCAAGATTTGGTGGAGATGGTGTCCATCTCTACTGTAACTATAGAAACGTCTACATTTCATCTCTGTATGTCACTCCAAGCTTCTCGTCTCCATCCCTGTCAGCTGCCAAAGTCTCCCCAGGGAATGTTGTAAAATAATTAGCTCGGATCTGGATGGTAGCGTGTAATTCGTCCTGACAGGAAAGACAAAGTAGGAGTGAAGGTAAAGCGTGTGCCCTATGCCATTTTGACCCTCAGATGTCAGGAGGCCACCTGCCTTGCCTGTGTCCTTCACAGAACAATTGATTCCCCGTAACCATTTAATGATGAGTGCCATGTCTGTTCCACATCCTTTTTTTTTAAGCTGCGTGACATGCCTGCAAGGTTCCTCAGCAGGGGAGTTGAAAGATGTTCCATCATCTGCTTCCACTCAGCTGCTCCCCCACAGTTCACTCCAAGTCAGTGAACTTTGACCCCAAGCCTGCATCGAACTCCGCGATGCATCTCAATCACTTCCGAGACAGCGTGTTGCCCCCTTCCTTTATCTCCTTAATGTTCAGGATCCTGGTCGTTCTGAAACTCTGCATCAGCTTTTATCATCTAAGGGCGTAGTTTTCTTCAGATCTACAGATCATCGTGATTTTTGTCCTAAAGATTAGAGCTTAAAAACCCGGAGAGGCCATTTACACCTGGTCATTTAGCGCTTCCTTTCTTTGAATGATCTCCTGATTTTAGATTACTAGGTAAATGCATCACTGGTTAGAATTTTGATTCAAGATGATCAAATTAATAGAATAAAAGTTGAAATGTATTTAAAATCAAGACACCGCCGCGTACAAGAACAGATCTGTTCAGGTATCTGATGAACACACTTCCTACTTAATGAGGCACTGATTAGGCGATCACCTGAACCAAATCGTATTGATTGAGCACTTGTATGCTGTGATTCAAGTATCGATATATACACTGCTCACAGAAATTAAGGAATATTTCAAAATGATTAATAAGTGATTTAAAAAAAAGAAGCATTTGATTAAATAAGATCTTCAGGAACAACTAAATTAAATTTAAAAAATAATAATTTTAAAGAAAGTTGTTCGATTGTGCAAATGAGATGCAAACTCCGTTGTCATGATTGAGTAGCAAGTTCATCGGGGTGAAGAGAAGAATGTCAGATTGGTCATGTGACACACATTGACCGTTCAGTAGGGTGCCAGACCAAAACACCCTGACAGCAATGGGGCATGGACAGGATCAAAATGTCTAGCACTTCTTTTATTTATTTATATATATATGTATATATATATGTGTGTGTGTGTGTGTGTGTGTGTTTGCGTTCGTGTGTGTATATGTGTGTGTGTATGTGTGTGTGTGTGTGTAATTTTTTATGACAGAATATTCACTCATGCACATACAGTACCTAGTAGTAGAACCAGTCAAAAGGGAAAATGTACATTTCAAGTCGAGCACCAAATCTGAGGAGCACAGCATCACATTCCATCACATTCCTTTTTGCTCTGGGTTGTGTCACAGTGAGTCACAGATTCATCTGACCAGGTGAAGCTTTGCTATTGCGCAGTGATCCAATTTGCCTACTGGAGACTTTCCTTTCCATTTCCAACAGGCAGCAATTGCAAAATGCTATTATAGCCCATCTGTGCCAAGGAATGACAGGTTGTGCATTCAAATACGTTTGCTGGAGCACCAGGGTTGTATTTGGCTGCACTGTCTGTTCATCAGAATGATTGTAGACATTCTCATCGGGCCCGTTTTGGGCGACTAGGTGTTTATGCCTACAAGATTTTTCCCTCTGCATGTTTATCCTTGATCTTGGCATACTCTGTATACTGCACAAGTAGTAGTTTTTGAAATAATAGCTAATCTTCCTTGATTTTTATTCCTCATTGTGAATGTGGATTCACACTAAAACCGATCAACAATATTCCCCTTTAACCTCTGCACCTCTGAATATGACACCGAGCACGTGCACTCAACCATGGTGAGGTCTGAATAAAACCTGTCCTGTTAAACCACTGCATGGCCTTGACCACTGTGCTGCAGCTCACTTTCAGGGTGTTGGCAATCTTCTTATAGCCTCCTAGGTCATCTTTATGTAGAGCAACAATTTTTTTTTTTCTTTAAGATCCCGACAGTTCTTTGCCATGACGTACCATGTTGAGAGACCAGTATGAGAGCGTGCGAGAGCAATAACACCAAATTTACCTACCTGCTTCCGAATCATACCTGAGACTTTGTAACACTAGTCACATGATACTGAGGAGGGAACATAGCTAATTGGGCATAATTTTCCGATTTTTACTTAGGGTGTACTCACTTTTGTTGCCGGTGGTTTAGTGCCATTAATGGTTGTGTGTTGATGCTGAATCACTTACATTTACAGCTAACAGTACATACTGTTAGAAATGGACTTATAAAACTCATAAATGACATTAACAAACCAGCCAGGTGCTAATACATCTGGGATTGTAGAGAATATTTAGATGCTGCCTTTCAGTAATTCTTTTGCCCGCACCACTGTCTTTTATTGCTGCAGATCAGTCTTCTTTTGATCACTGGAATGCGCACATTAATAGAGAGATCACAGACAAGAGTCTCCTGCTACACAGTCTCTGGCCCACCCATACTGAGAGCCTTAAACAAAATGCCATTGTCTTTCAAAAATAATTGCAAGAACTATGTGCGTCAACGTCAGTTTGCAAATCTGCATTTTACATTTTGTGCAGCCTTATTTTAACATTAATGTTTAATAGAGAACAAGGAATTGTTGTCTTGGATCTTCTCGTGGGTTCTCCTCGCGCGATAATCATATAGGCTTTCAGTAGGGTTTAGGTTTAGAGGTTCGGGATGTCAAAAATGATCCTGTGGTGATTTAGTTACTTTTTTATTTGTCTGCGTGTTTTGGTCATTGGCCTGCTGGAAAATGACCTAGTTGTAGGTTATTGGCAGTAGGTTAAAACAGTTTTATTTAGAAGCTTCTACCACTTCAGCGATGTCATGCGTTCTGACAAGGTTAGAAAGAAGTTTAGAGGATAAACAGTCTGCCAGAGTCGCTGTATTCCAACATACTGACATTGACGATTAGATGATTTTTTTGTTTAACCACCCTTTTTTTTTATCAAACTCACTCGACTGTTTGTTGTCTTCAAAGCTCTGTTATCGTCTTATCCGATCTTAAAGCCCAACTCTAGAAGCACCTAGAGAATTCGTTCTGCCTGCGTTTGTGTTTTGATGTAACAATTAGGCTTTGTTGGAATAGAGATTTAATGACAAATGCTAATCTGCATTTCTACAATGCCATCTGCAAATCTTAGTGTTAAAAAAATGTCACATCTCTACCAACCCTCCTCGCTACGCACAGGGGGGCAAAACACATCTGCATCCACTACCAGGCAGGCTCATTAGAGGTGTAGTTCTTTTAAACCTATTAATTAGAGTCTATCCACCTTGACAGTGGACAAGGGCATTTAGACGTGTAGATATTTTTCTAGCCATTACCTAATTTATGAAGGTCGGATGTGGTTAGTGCAGTCTCCTCACAGCTCTGAGATCCTCTGTTTGATCCCAACCCATGGCCAGTGTCACCTCTTATTCATTTTTAGTGAAATGGAAAGTCATTGAAAAACACAGATTAAATAATTTAACACACTTCTAAGCTTGATAGTACTGGTGCTCCCAATTTATTTCCTTATAAACCAGCGAGGGAGATTATACTGCATATAATATAGTAAAGCCAACCTTAAAACATGCTTAAAACTATTTCCTTAGTCTACAGTTGGGCAAAATCGTTTACACAATTACTATTTTCAAATAGGGTTAAATGACTCCTATATTACATTGAAAGAAAATGTATGGTTTTGGGACATGGCGATCTAGCAGTTAAGGTACTGGACTATGGACCTAAAGGTTCAGGGTTTAAATCCCACATCTGCCAAGCTGCCACACTCGAGTCCTTGAGCAAGGCACTTAACCCCCAATTGCTTGGATTGTAAGATTGCATCAGTTGTAAGTCACTCTAGGTAAGGGTGTCTGCTAAATGATTAAATGTTGGCTCTGCTGCTTAACTCAGTCAGCTGGCTGCTACCTGGATGCCCAGCATCTGCGGGATACTATCATATTACGAGTATTGCCTAGGGGAAAAATTACAAATTCAGAACACATTGTTTAATGAATGTGCATTATTTGTATGATTGGATTCCAAAGGTAAAGTCAAAACATCGTAATCTGAAGAGTACCTGTATGTTTTTTTTGTGACACAGCCAAGTAGTCTTCCATGTTTTTCATGGATGCATTTCTATTGGCCTCTCATTGGATGGTGCAGATCATTAGGCTTGTCATATGCCTCCATTGATCACCAATTTTTCAAAAAAAAATCACAAAATGTTATTGCGGAGTTGATTCCCAATGTCCAAGGCTCTTGTTAATGTTCATCAAATATTTTAAAATTGAGATCATATTCGTTAGTGTTATAGACTGACGATTATTACTGTAACTGCGTCATGTTTCATAAATATCTATTATTGTTAGAGACCTGCTGTCATGTCGTTATATATGTCGTTCTATATATAATATATTTATAATGGTCGAGGAATGCCAGTAGATGTGCCGCAAGTCACTTCTAACCTTCATACGATCCTTTACGGATTATAAATCTGAATCTGCCTTTTGGCATTGAGACCAAACCCAACCCCCACAATCTCACTCATTTTCGCTCCCAGAGTGATCTTCTCCCTTCCCCCATTGTCTTCCCACCTCTCTCTACCCATCTCTTTGTTCCTCCTCTCAGAGTTGGATAGGGACGATCAGATTAATCAATAGTCTAATTACCAGTGACACAGCAAACACAGGGTACATCATCCATTCCTCCTGGCCAGCTTCCATCCCTTTCTCGCCCTTTCTATCTCTCTGGCCTTCTCTTGGCCTCTCTCACTTGTCGTGCGTCTTCCGAACCGAATAGCAATCCAACACCGGTAAAGACATGCTCCAGATTACACTCGCTCTCGAGGGAGCATATGTCATCATCATCTCTTTCCTCAACCCCCATGCATTTACACTCACACAGTCCTACACACTCCGACAGACGCAAGGCAACAAACATCAATCACCGAATCAGTCAAGGCAAACAGCAATGAAGCGTCTTCTCAGAAGACAGCCGGGTGACCTCAGGTTATGTGGCCCATGCTAATGAACTAGTGAGCGTTCTCTGCTTTAAGATGGAATCAACTGGCTCAGCTTTTCACACTCATGGCTTTGGTCTTATGAGATGATCAGCAGCAACCAAATATTCTTGCCATTCATATTTATATTTTTCATATACATTTTCACCATGTTCCCTTTCTGATAAAGTAGTTTCTTCGCTGCTATAATTCCAAAAAGTAGATTCCTGATCAACTTGGCATCCCGATAAGGCTGCCAGATGCTGTTATTGCTCAGGTGTAAGGGGAGGTTACACGCAATACTTACCACTGTAGCCTATAAAAACCTTCATAAAAACATTTTCTTTTTTTCTAGATTTTTAAAAAAATATTATGTGCTTAAGGTTAAAAGTCTTTGTCTCAAGGGGCAACAATTTTAGAATTTGAATATAGCAAAATGTTGTATCTAAATTGCATTCCTACCCTCCAGTTCATGTTTTATGGCCATGTGATCAGAATAAAGTCACCTGCAGTAACTATATTTGTGAGGAATCATATTTGTCATATCATATTTATTTTAATCGTGTTTATTTGTACTGTTAACTGTGTTAACAGAAATGTGGTTTCATTTTTAAAGACTTCCATATAGCCAGAGAAGCCCCATATTATTCAATAATGATTTAACTAACTGGCAGTGCAAACTAGTTCAAGCCTGAATCGAAAATAAAGGCAAAACTTCAAACTAATAAAGGCAGGTTTTGTGTAACCAGTTTGCCTGCTCTTACCTTGATGGAAATGGGCTTCCTCAGGCCATGTCTCACACGTGATGAGGGGCCCGTTATTGTTTGACAAAATCGAGTTAACTTGTTCTGTGTTCTTTCTTATTTCTGCTCTGATTTCTGCCCCTGCCTTGTCCTGACCCTGAGACAGCTGCCTTTTCAGCTTGTCACAATACAGCTATTGTGCCGCTTCAGAATCCCTCAGGCAGTGAAGGACTGTAGTGTACCCACTCGTGTGCTCGTAAGAGGTACGATTTAGATTCTGGTTTAATTTCGAGTGGGGAAGTCAAAGATTGAGAGATATGTAATTATAGTGGTTGTCGCTGAAGGGAAACTGAAGGATTAATAATTATTGTTCTGATGTTCACAGATTTGATTTGTTACACATGTCAGGAAATAACAGTGAAAGCCATAATTAGACTCTGATCCTCAAGGTATACATCAGGTGCTTGTTTTAAGCCCATTCTGCTTCTTTCTATTCATGTCAGAGCGAAGGTCTTGAGCCTGATATGAACACAGCAATCACACAGTAACCACTGTTACTGATCATTTACAGACTTTTGGAGTGTTTTACAGTACATTATTAGGACATTATTAGATTAGATATGCCTTTGTTTTAGCAATGGGTTAATGACCAGGATCATTTATCAGCCTCTTTATTAGAATACAACCAAATATATTTGTTTATGCAGTTTACAAAAACTAGTAAGGCTGTGATGGCAACTATTTCATGTGAGCAATTGCAGCATTAGACACCTAAGACAGTCTGCAGAAGCTTGATCAGGATGGAAACATAGCAGCCAAGAAACCTTTTTTAGAAAGGGGAACAGGATGAAAGGGTTTAGATATGCTAAAACTCTAATACAAAGATTAGTATGTAGATCAGTGGAAAATAGCATTATGGCACAATGACTCCATGAATGAAATGTGTGGGTCCAGTCGTCGTCAAATTGTTGATTATGTTCATTATACTGTTGCTGAAACAACACATTTAATGGTGGCCTGAAACTGTTGCACAGTACCACATGTGCTGCGTTGGTAGTAAACACTAACTCCTAAATACTCCTTTTATTACAATCCTTGTTCAGAATTTGATCACGGATGTCAAGTCAATTTCATTGACAATGGCGCATTGTCTCAAAGCAGCTTTACAACATTATATTATCTTAAAACCCAATCCCAAATTGTGCAAGCCTAGGGTGACAGTGGCAAAAAACTGGAATGGAAAAACTCCTGAATACCTACAGGACCTTCTACCTGAATGTAGAAGTAAAAAACCTTGCGAGGACCAAGACTCAAAAAGCCACCCGTCCTCCTTGGAGGCCTAGATGTTAACTGAAATATTGAAGTTTATATTCATAGTACAATTATGATGATATGATAACAATTATATTAAATAATGTAAAAGATTTGAGATAATGAGTTCCCAGCGGGAAGTTCTTGGAGGCACGTTGTCTCCTGATAACTTAATGATGGAGGGAGTTACTGCACTCTGGTGGAACCTGGGCATGGTGGGACTGGTTTCTGTTGATAAAGACCAGTATAGTAACGCTGAGGTGGAGGAACATCGAAGTGTGTGGTGCTGGAGCTGGTACCGGAACATGACCTCATAGAGAAAATAGAAAATGTAGTTACTTATTGGTTAGTTTGTTAACAATCACTGATCCCAGATGCAGCATGAAACTCATTATGTCAAAACCAATGTAGCCAAAAACCCTTTGTACACCTAAGAACCAGACCTTAGTCTTAATTATTCTGGTTTAAGTGAAGTTCTGATGGACGTTCTTGCAGGTATTAATTTGTGACTCTGCTCAAATCCACATGTTGGGAATAGTGACATAAATTAGATGTGAAGTAGAATTAATTACTTATGTGATTTGTTATGGTACTTTGTTGTTGCTGGAATGTAATTAAAATCACAGAATAAGTCATGTTAGCATTCACTGTTCATTTTAAAATATCCCTTAATTTTTGTGAGCAGTATATTTTAATGAATAGCTCTATATGTACCGTTTTACTCCTAATATCGCCTGGGCAGAGTAATGTTTAAATAATTTTAAATTAAATAAGGACAAGATAGGCATGTTCAAAGATTGTCCTGGGGTTTTGGCAGAAGAGAGCAATTACAAAGCTAATCATTTGCCCAGCATGAGCCACTTGTGGGTAAATATTTAAGTGACAGACTCTAATGGTGAAGAGTGGTGCACATTTTAATGAATCTGACGTTAAATATACATTTGGAAAAAATCTAAAGTTTGCATTAATTGAGTTTCTGTTCACACTTTCATGCATGTATTCACTGATATTCTGCTGACATCAGCGTTGTGCAGCCACAGCCTGCATGCATTAGATTGAGCAATCGCTTCTTCATACGCTTGGCATTTCAGATGAATGATATCTGCATTATTTGCAACATTATGCTCTTTTACATTTCTTATGCATTACTCTGCCTCGTGTCAAAGATGAACCACAAACTCGGTTTCATTTTTTTTTTTTCTGAACAAAATACACAAAATGAGTGCCTGGCTTAGCAAGACGCTGTTGCTAAGCACCACTGACCCCTTGGCGACAGGCACCCATCGTGTTACCGGGGAAATAATTAGCACGAAGGCCTTTTTCCCCCCCCTCACAACTTCATAACAAAGTTATGAAGTAGCCTCTTGAGAGTCCGTCACAAAGGAGGCCATTACCCTCTGCACAGGGTAGTGCAGGCTTTCTGAATAAAAACACTTAAATGTTATTTATTCAGGCTTTTTGAACCAGCTCACCCTCATTATTCTATTATTCTCTTCAATTGATGAATCAGGCATTAGCACTTATACGCTGCACCATAGAGAGGTACAGGCAAGGAAAGAAAAAAAAAATAAAGTTTTCTGTACATCGTCGTAACGCGAACATAGACTGGTCCAAATTGCTCCTGCAAGTTTCCAGCAGCGATCTGAAAAACGGTAGAAAAGGAAACTTTGCTGTACCTCAGGGGCGAGCAAGGTTATTCAGATATCTAAAAGTGTACAGTTCTTCACAATCATTAGCACCCCTTGTAAAGATTTCTGAAAAGGTTTTCAAGGCATTCACCTTTTGTTGTGTTAGCTTAATCTCACATGAATATTCAACAAAAAAAAATTACTAAACCACATGCAGTATAATTATTAAAATAAAAAGCCAAGAAACCATGTCGGGGACCATTCCTCTTTACAAAATTGTCCAGGGTCCTAAGTTCTATTTTGTGCACAATCAATTTGAACGTACCCTTCTGTGGTGTTTAGATCACAGAACTGAGATCACAGGTCATGGAAGATATAGTCGTGACCTTTTCTGTTTTCGTCTGGACATTTGCTTTGGATCCTTGTCCTGTTGGAAGATCCAGTGATCCAGTGATGATCTATTTCTAGTTTTAGCAGTCTTAAAAAGATCCAATATTTTGTGAATTCAATGTAGCTGATTCCCTTTCGAGGTTCCAGGCCCTTTGGGGAAAATCAGCCCACCAACATTACAGACCCACCACCATACTTATCAGTAGGTATCAGGACTTTGTCAGTATAGTCATTCTTCTTTTTACAAAAAAAGCCCACCTTGAGTGTTTGTTGGCAGCAAGTGATACGATTTAGAATAAGATTGGAACATTTTAATTAACTGTGGATACTGGCATTTTCAGGTGAGTAGTTATTATTTCAGACTTAAGGTCAGCACACTAAATTTACTTCACAAAAGGTTGCATTTTTCTCACTTTCAGTGTGAGATTAAACTAATTTGCCAAAAGGTGACTTTCTTATAACCCTGTTTACTCATCTTTGCCAGGTGTGCCAATAATTGGGAGTATATGTAATAAGAGTGGTGCGTAGCTTTTTAATAAATGGAAGTACTAGTACTGAAATTAAATTACTTGAAGCTACAGTGTGCTTCCGGGAATGTGTGGACATCTTTGGTAGAAATACGATCAGCTCCAGGATTATCCCCCCCACCCTAACACATATGGGTAAACAGATGCTAAAAAAATTTGGTTTATGCTTAATTAGTCTAATCTGTTACTGAAAATGAGAATAATTAGTCAATTGAAAACCTGATCAAAATAGCATTAAAAAAAAACTCTTATTTTTGTTTGTGCATTTAGTGCTTTATGTAGCGTCCTACCAAACTTAATGAGATCCCCCAGAGTCATTGGTCCTCTTTTATTTATCTCTCTACATTGTGTCGTTGGTTAGGAATAATTGTTTTAATTAGACTTTTTGTCATAATGAAACATCCAATAGTGACCCAGTGGCAGAGGCTTGCAGAATTTTATTGAAAATCTCCTACTTCTTAAAGTCAGCCATTCCATGTATCCTAACAAAGTGCCTATGGAGGAAAATCGGCCCTCTCTCTTGGATCCTTTACTCTATTCTAATTACAAGTCAGGATTTAGTCCTTTTTCTTAATTATTACTGAAACTAATTATTACAAATGTACCAATTCTCATAATACCAATCGGTGTCAGCTCAGTATCCGTTGCATACATAACGCCGTTGTAGTTTACCATATGCTTGAGGCTCGGCAGTGAGAACCAGCTGCTAGACACAGTTGGTGAGGACCTCAGGTTGGCTATGGAACCTGATGGTTGGGTGGTGAGGTTACAATTTCCTGTGTGTCTTTTTGAACTGAACTGACTAAGACAGAGACGTGCTCTGTGATTAGGCTCTTTACCAACAAACAGTACTTGAGTCTAAAGTGGGAGGAACTACCCAATGGAGCTCCCCTCACCTTTTGTTGACCTTTTTGGTTTGTATTTGCACAGGCAGTTGCAACGCTTACATGACGCTGAAGTGACACATCGCAATGAAGTTGTACCTCCTTTGTCACTCAGGCTCAGTAAAGCCTGGACGTCACCGTTGTTCCATTTGTCTGTTTTTCTTTTCCATTTGTAGCACCGGTATCCGTTGTTTATATGGCCACTGGTGCACAAGCATATTTAAAATGTCAGTTGCCATCAACATAAGCACTGGACCATTCACCACATACTTATGTAACTCAGGGTTCCTATATGATGACAAAACAGCCTACCTTGAAGTAGGAGCCAAAATAAGCCCCTTTGCATGACGTAATAAGAACTAAACTGCTCACAAAAATTAGAGGATATTTCATCAGGGAATATTTCATTTTATCCCTCGGTTTCTGCTGTGTAAAGACACAGCAAGTGTAAGGGGCACACTTCTGAGAACTGCGAAAAATTTCCTCTGGCACAAAAGCGCGTATAGGTTGACACACCGTCTTGGGTTGGTTAGCACCTTGAACCCTGTGCTGCCGGTTAGGCCCTGACTCGGCGTCACTCTCAGCTGGATTAAGCAAGTATTAAAATGAATGAACGGATGACTGAATATGGATATTATAGCAGAGTTTCAATGGATTCCAGGAGTACGGGGGCCCCTGACGAACAAAGAAAAGGATAATGCAAACTGATAAGCAGAACAAAATGGCTTTTTTTTTTAATTCACATCCCATGCCAGTTCAGTTTTATTGTTTGCATAATGCACCAGGCTTTATACCCTGTTCCACTGCTTATTGGAATAATCCGTTCCAGTGGAGCAGCACATTTCAAATGCCAGATTGTATCTGTTGCATAAACATTTAAATTGAGATCAGTTGTTGGTTATGTGCACAGTGCTGACAAATCTGCAACACTGAATGCCCCTTCAGTTGCTTCACAGTGCTTAAACTGACCTGTGCTTGAACGATTAGCAAGCATTAGTCCTACTCGCCGTCCTCCTTATCAAAAGGAATAAATATGGAAATATCAAAGTGGAAATGGTTTTGCAAAAAAAGGATCATGTTGTTGTGTTTTAACCCTGATTATATTGTAGTCTGTTAAGCATATGAATTTCAGCTTTCATCTATGCTCTAGAAAAATGGCCTCGGATGCGTCGTTAATGCCCGTCTTTCTCTTCAGCTTCATTTCTTTGAGTTGGTTAATCAGTAATATGCAGTTTTAATGACTGCGCCATGTGGACTTTATGGAAATAAACGTCTTGGATAATGTGACACTTGTGTGAGAGTAGAAACCTCATGCCTTTGTGAATAGAGTCTCAGCTGTTCTGAACTCTGCAAATGAACGAACCAGCTTTAAGCGATATTCCAGAAAGTGCTTGAGCTCACGGTTGTCCTCATGGGGAAAGAATGCTTTGGTTTGACTTGGACCAGTGAACCTACCTCGTTTATGATGACACGAGCTCAAACGGCCATTGCCTTCTCTGTCTTTCTCCCACCTCACCATAGCTAGTGGCGAGGCTGGCACGATATCTATCTCCGTTTCTACTTGGAAATGATCCAAACCAAATCAGATCAAGGCTGGTTTGGCAGGGACAGCTTCATTTTTCAGTCACATCTGTATTAGACATCACATCCCACATTTCCCCTTCTTCTGCACATAGTAATTAAAGAAATGACGCAGCATGTGGGTGAGTGAATTATACTCTTATAATTGCTGCTAGAAGCCTGGTAACAGGATTAAGAAATTAGGTTAGCATTAAATAGCGCACACAGCAGGCGCGTTCGCATACGTCATCTGCGCTTTCTGCTGAGTCTGCCCTGATTTGATAACTTAAATGAAATTGTACAGGAAAACCTTCATCATCAAGTCACATTGATTTCCGTTCTGTCACTGAAGAGTCAGCATTGATGAGGCGAACCAGAGCCAAATGGTGCTATAGGCAATCTTTTTCCAATGCTTAAGTAAACATATTTGAAAGAATAAAATTCTGCTTAATACGTAAAGATCTCATTTCATTATTGGAATTATAGTGCTCACAAAAATTAAGGGGGTATTTCATTGCACTAATTTTTGTGAGCAGCGTAATTGCAATCACTTACTTTTAGTTAGGAAAAAAAAAGTTACAGCATTTTTCCACTGGAATCAATATCTCTGCATGGTTATTCATCACGGATGACACCGTAAACAGCAATGCTGTGCTGCACTAAGTGGATTGTTGTGCATACCATTTATTAAGTAATGGCTTTTTAAAAACACAGCCAGCTCTTCTTCATTAAGCTCCAGTAGGTAAATAGCAATGTAACAAATCTAAGCAGAAATAAAAACCTTAATGGCAGAGGCGGACTCTATTGTTCCTGTTTCTGTGTGGGCTGGAACTTCACTTGTTTCTAGTTGGCCACAAATCTGGTAAAGGTACTTGTCAGGGGAATCATCAGACCCAGTTAACTGGTTCACAAGCAGAACTTCCTGTGCCACCAGGGTATCCATTGCAATAATCACTCGCAACAGTAATTTCTTTTGTTGTAGTTTTGTGTGTTTTAATATTAATAGTCAATTAATATTGATCATCAAGTAACTACAGTTCAGGAAATGACTGCTTAACTACATGGCGTAGACCATGAATTAAGATTTTGTAGATACGATTCTAGATACGTTTTGTAGCATCTCTCATGCACTGACATTTAACATTTTCAGTCAGCAAATGCATTCACATTTACTTAATACCTTGATAGCTGCAGAAAAAGATTTCCCGATCAATGGATTGACATGTTTTCGGGTACTCAGGTAATAGGGAAAACTCTGGGTTTTTACATATTACTACTTTGCAAAAAACAATCATTTCAACAAAATTATTTCAGCAAAATTATTTAAGAAAAAATATTTAGTAAAACGTGTTTGGTAGCCTTTTCCCAGATGCCTTTTTTAATTCCGGGGTTGCCTAGTACTGCAAGAGAAACAAGCATCTAGGTCTATTTTTGCTTCTAAAAGAAGCAAAGTCTTTTTGAATAAGTGGACCGGGCAACCACATTGATTCTGCAAGCTGCTTCTGTGGAAGTGCTACACTATGTTTGTGTGCATGTGCAGAGTAAAGAAAAATGGCTGAAATCAGAGTAAGGGTATACATGTACTGAGCTAAAATCCAGCTGTCTTTATCTAGATATTTCTTTTTCTGAGCAATGCTAATTATATGGCCACTTTAATAATTACATATTTGCAGAACTCAGTTTGTGATTGGATTTTTATTATACACCGAGTGGCAAAACTTTGTTGTTGGATATTTTCGCTTGCGGTGGCAGTAAGCCGTCCGCAGGCGAGCAGGTCACGTTATGCAAGTCTTAACTTGGGATCAAACAGATTTTACAGTGGAGATTTTTTTTGTCTGTAACTACAGACTCTACAAACTGAGAGCTTTACTGTGGCCATTCCGGCACAGTGTTGCAGGAACATGAGCTAAACCAAGAATGTGAAAAGTTACCTTGATTTCTGCATGGCGTTCTTGTTTTTAAATGCACAATAGATCCTTAACCTTTGTTATGGCGTGTGTCAGTTTGTAGGGTTGCTGAAGGGTGTGGAAGGTGCCACAGATGGAGCAGGAGAGGGGAGGGTATTCAGGGGTATGAATACCTCTGTCATTTACGGGTTGTTCCCACTGATGCTACTGACAGAATTAGGCCAGTCTGTCTCCTCACCCAGCGCTGTGATAGTGGGAAGACAAGCCTGAGGAAAATCAATTCACTCCTGGCACAGATAAGCTGTATTGTACGGGTCGACACAAAGGCCGGCACATATTTACACTCAGCCGCTAATCTCCCTAAAGCTGTCCTGCTTTTCACCATTCAGGAGGCAATAGGCAAGGAAATGCATCATATTACTTCCCATAATGCATCGTGTATGACACTCTGCTCGAGCTTTTATATCTAGCATTTATGCATGGCAGCAACTTATTGTATAGATGCATTTCGTTATACACCTTGGATTCTTGGGCTGCCATCACTGTTTTTCTGTGGTCCATTCACATGCAGTGCTGGATTTAACCCCGAATTGAAAATACAGGCAACACAATAAAGAGCTTTTACCAAAACCTGTTAGCATTTCGATACATTCAGGTATTTATGTTTAGAAATAATGTTGTTAATAATTTTTGGGCCTGTAATGGAAAGTCGAGTAATTTCCCAATACAGGTATGCACTTTTAAAATGAATGCATTTGTGTTGTGTTCTGGAAAATGGGTCGACTATCGAAATTGACGTTGACTTTTTTTTAATTATTTTTTTTATTGGAGCACGATGATTGTCAAGCCACAAACTGAACCATGACTCATCAGAGAAGAGGACAGATGACTCATTACGGGTCCCTCTCACGTCGGCCCACCTTCTGCTGGTTGTACGATGTTCAGGGGATAATGGAATGCATCCCATTGGTTGCTGGGCATGGGCAATGGAACTCCACTGCATATTCTCTTATTGTATATTTTATTTGTTAGAATTGTGGAATAAATGTGTTAGCCTAATTTTAGCATGGGTGCTGTCGTTGTGCTATGTCCGCAAATCTCTAGGAAATGCAATAGAATGTATTTAGCGGACATAATTATACCCTGCTTCCCCCAATTTACCGGTCGACTAGTCATCCAGCAGTCCATGACTAATGAATAGATACCTTTTTTTGTTCATTCCTACCTTAAGACTCATCCCTATAAGCTTGAATAAAAATAAGCCAGTGTTTTCAGAGATAAGCTTTTGACCTACCGGATCCAAGGCGTTAACCAAGTCGACTCAAATCGACTCCAGTTACATTGTACACTTCAGCACAGCTGGCTCTGTACAACAGCTGGGAACCTGCAACCAACAGGTTGAGTGAGCTTTGCTCTGACCTTTCATCACCTGTAGCACAATGTGTGCTTCACTTCCTTTCAGATATTTCCCTCAAAGCAACTGGGGAAAGCTTCAAGATCAACACACGCCCATCGAGGACTATTTTCCATGGAGACTCACCTTGTTTGTGATGTAGTGTGTTTGGCCAGTAACGATTGATTCGACTTGTATGGCTGAATGAGTGTTTGTGTAACAGCTGACATTTTACTCAGCCCTAATGACTCGCTGAAAGAATGGATGATGCTTTCTGCACTTTTTGGTTTTGCCATAAAAGGAAACTACAATGGTACTTTCTGGATATCTCAGAGCACTAAGCGGACCTTATGATCCTACAGAGAAACATTATGGTCCAGCATGTCGAACCAGTGCAGGTTTATTTAACATAAGCGAACCAGTTGACTATTCTAGTTAATACTCACCTGTTTTCTCCCCTTCTTTGTTATAGAGAAAACTGTG
The DNA here is from genome assembly GCA_034779995.1 of Parotocinclus haroldoi. Taxonomy (NCBI): domain Eukaryota; kingdom Metazoa; phylum Chordata; class Actinopteri; order Siluriformes; family Loricariidae; genus Parotocinclus; species Parotocinclus haroldoi. The sequence continues at coordinate 21,632 of JAUZST010047113.1, read as the reverse complement.
ATCGATGGAGCTGCTCAGCGATATTCTCACTGGGTTGCTTCCACAAAGTGCTCTGACTACTTTTGCTAATTAAAATGGGGACAGTGAAGCCATCGGCCCATTCCTGTTCTGTTTTAGAAAGAAATTGCGTCTTATTTACTCATTCACACACTGACCAACTCTGGAAAGCGTCAGACCGTAGTAGTAGTTTGTTTGTCATATCAAATAAACACTACGTATCAAACCCTGCACCATTGGTTCCTAATCTTCTCAACTGGGCAGTATTAGGCAGCCTATAGATGATGATAATAATAATTATAATAATAATACCTATAGAAGCCTATAGATAATAATAATAATTATAATAATTTTTAGCGCCTTTCATAAACTCAAGCTCGCTTTAAAATAATAATCGGAATAAAGTACACAACACTTTTTCACCAAAACCTTTAAGTAAGTGGTGAAGAAGTGGAAAAATAGAGCAGAAACAGGGGTTTATAAAGATTTGAATTCAGAAAGAGCAGATACAGTACATAAAGGGAGAGGAAGTGAATTCCAGATTTGGGAATTCAAATATATTTAATAAAGATGGTGTTTCCTAGCCTAGCCTCAATAGAGATTTCAACTAGCCCATGACTTTGGTGTTAGAAGCCGTTTGTACAAAACCTCCAGTAGTTGGCAGTCATTAATATTCTTTGAAGCCTGTCTCATTACACTATACGCACTTTCATAACAAACAGTTCTGGGGCTGGAACTACTAACACTGAGCCCCTATAATGGCTACATTCATTCCAGGAGCCTTTTTGTTTGTTTATTTGCATTCACACAGCTAGACGTAATGTTGCATAATGCCAACATAATTCTATAAGCTTGTGGGATTTTGCTTAGACAACTTAGAAATCTGGTTGTAACTCCACTGTTGCCTATAGGCACACTACAGTACCATTTCTCCCTTTTTTGTTTTTCTCCCCAACATTTTTAGTTTGATTATTTGTCTGTTGTTTATATAACTACCGGTACAAGTACACACAAATGGTAGCTGCACTCAACATAGACACAGGTGATTATGTCTGGAAAAATTACTGCAAACTTGCATCATCCAGGATTTCTATGCACTGAGAAAAGTACCTACCTTGAAATAGGAGCTAAAAAAGTGACTATTAGTGGTATTATAAGAACTACATTTGTTTCTGTTATCAGTGGTGTGAACAGGTGAGAAACGAGACACTTTCAAAGCACTAAAACTATGAAAACGTTCATAGCACAGCCTCTCAAAGCAAAAGTGCCTTATGTTGTTGTGATGTACAGCACCAAGCTGATTAGGTAGCTAACTATTAACTGAGTCAGAAAGCAGTCTTGAGACCAGAATGGCTAAAGTTTATGACTGGCATTTAGTTATCCGGCAGGAAAAGTGATATGTGTGGTTTTATGCTCAAGTGTGAAGTGCTTTATGTATTCTTAAAGAGTAATTAGTTAGATAACACTAGGTAATGAGATTGCGATCTGAACACAACACCTTAGACCGCTCGGCTATCCTGACTAGTTCAAAAATTGGTTGAAAAAGTTTAACAGATGGTCTCTGTCTGAAAACATTTGAACACCAATGACCTATAGTTTTGAAAGTAAAAACTTGTGTGACTGGATTAAGACCTGTATCGTTGTTTAAGGTGAAAATGTGTTCAGAAATAGTCTTATTAGGCGTCTGTATTTAAGTAAGGTTATCCAGGTTAAACGTTTCTTGATTCTACTTACTTCAACTTGTACTTGATCGTTCACATTATTTATTATTTATGTGTTATTATTTATTTTGTTATTATTTGTTTGTTTATTAATAGGATTTTAGCTGTTATTCAAATAAGGTATCCAAACTGAAATCACACTGTTGTATCATGTAAATATGAAAATATCATAGTTGTTTTGACCAGGAGATTAACATTTCCTTGTGGCAGGTAAAATCCCCGAGCACATTCATAAATCATGTACAGTACTGTGCAAAAACCTTAGGCCACCATTAGATTTGTTGTTTTAGCAAATGATCATATACTACAATATCAATGGTTTGACCCCAAACTTCCAGGTTAGTCACTCCATAATACTCTTTTCCACTGGTTGTCATTTCTTTGTGACCTTCACAATTTTAGCCTTTTTACCGTGTTCCCTTTCCAAAACAAATGGTTTCTTTGCTGCTTTCCAAAAAGACCATTGGTGATGAAGCTATTCAGACTGTGGAAGGGTCAACTTGGCATCCAATGATGCTGCTAATGCTCGAGTGTAATATGATTTACACTAAATGCTTAGACTTTGCCTATAGATTCTGCTTTTTTCCTGACATTTTTAAAATACATTTCCCATATTCCCATACGCTTTTTGCGTACACCTTTCCCATTAAATTAGACGACAAAACAGTGAGATAGCAGTGATTAACATCAGTATTATCACCAGAAATGTTACATTTTTATTGCAGTCTAGATATTCTCTAGTATGTCCCATGTTTCCTTTATAACCGTGCTCTGAGCAACCATTAGATTCTGTCAGTTGTCGTTTCTGCCCTTCTTCGAGACAAATTTCCAACTCTCCTGGCTCTCATGACCCGTCTTTAACCATTCTTCTTGCCATATCTAATAACTCGCACCAAATATCATATACTGTCTTCTTCAAATTCAATCTGGAGAGTGAAAGGGTTATGGAATAAATGTGAACATATTTCATTTGGCTCCTTCAGAACTTTTTTTTTTTTCCTGACAGTTTTGCCTTATCATTTTCCATTGCTTTCACCCCAGGGTGCCTTTAGCCCCATTGTACCTTGCTATCAGTCTACAGACAGTAGAACAATTTGTCTGTATAGCGAATGAAACTGTAACCTTTTACCTTGGAGAAAATTGTTTCCAGATCACGCTGTGTTTATTGTGTGTGTTTATGTTTTGCAGTACTGGTACGAAGGCAATGAGATGGGTGACCTGCCTGTGGATTTCTCCATCGTCTGGGATGGAGACTTCCCCATCGACAAACCCCCAATGCTGAGAGGTATGTTTAACTTTACGAAACACAGATAAGAAGGCAAAATCCTAAGGCTGGGTTTGAAAGTTGAGATGTTTAAGATGGGGTTGTGCATGTAGTTTGGGACAAAGCCTCAGTCTCAAAGAATATAATGTGTTATTTTCCACCACAGTGAAGTGACTCCATAGCATACTACTTACAAATCTAAATATATTTTATTCCACAGTTGCACATGTAGTTATTTGTGGCCGCTTGTCTCAGAAGCTTTATTCCAAGCAATTGTGAGTTACAGCATGTTGTTCAAGGATCCAACAGGAGCGGCTTGCAAATGCTGGATCTGGACATTCTGGTCAGTTGTCCAACAATTTAACTGCTGCACCACCACAGTCCAAATGATCTTCAGTGAAATTGCCATGTTTACCAAGCATGTGTTAGATTGGGGTGTTTGTGTAATAAGCCCTGATCAATAAATCATTTTAATTACATTGTTGAATTTGCACTGTGCAGCCTTGCATGAGTAAAAATCAATGCGCTGGCTCAGGAAAAAACATTTCACAGACCGTGATGTTAATAAACTTGGAGCTGTGGAGACCGTGGCGCCGTCCATCAGTGTTAGAGCAAATATGCGAAGCCCCCTAGTGGTAGGACGGGAGAATGATGAAAACATGATATAGATAAATGGTCCATGAAAAAGCATCTTCTGTCAGTCTTTGTTCATAGTTTATTCAGTGCTCCAGTCTGCTCCAGTGGGCAGGAGTGGATTTTCCATCTATCTAGTCACATATAGACATGAGCTCATCTAGCACAGTATGTTTTATTAATACAATTGAGTTTGGGGTCTATTTTTGTGTCTTACGACATATTTTGCGGCAGAGTAAGGAGCCTTTGTCCTTGCTCTACTAAAATTATATAATTCATATCAAGATGGAAAAAGAGCGATTTTCAGTCTCTAATGTGTAAAGAGAGGAAGGAGAGGGGGAAATGGGAGTTCTTTTGGCTGAGGCAGAGTCTCAATAAAACAAGAAAAGCCAAGAAGATAAGAACCACACAGTGTATATGAGAGGCAGAGGTGGGTGTGTTCTAGGATCAATGCTTCTTTTAACCAACCACTGCCATCTGAAAGGTTCTGTAAGAACACACCAGCCGGATTCCACACAGAAAAGGTGTGTTTGTAGCTCTGCATTGTATTTTGTGAATTTTAAATTCATTCATTATTGTATTTTTAATTTCAGGAGCATATTTGCGGTTGAAATATTTAAACCCTGACCATTTCATACCAGCCAACCATGCTTATACCAAACTGGGCAGACCATTCATCTTAGAGGTGGCCACTAGCTATAAACATGGGCTGCATGCATTCTCTGATCAGTAGGAAAGAACGGAGTTTACCCAGAAATGGATGGCTTTGGTATTATTAGAAAATCTCTTTTCTGTTTTCTACTCTACATGAATTTACATTTGCGGTTACACTCACACAAAGCGAATTAAAACTGAGCTGAGCAGGGAAAGGTTTCCTTTTTTCTGGGCATACCAGTGGCAGCTTCATGGAGCCACGGCCTTTCGATTAGCAGTCTAGAGCCTTAACCAGTGAGACACCAATGACCATTTATGCATACCTAACTAACGTTCGCTCAAATCTGAGTTTTACAGAGAGATCAATCTTAACCATAATGCACATAGTCAGGCAGCTCAGATCTGGATTCATTATACATTTGGTTTAGGAAATATCTGCAGTACTCATTGGAAATCTGAAGTCCTATTTAAGCCACATACATTGTAGTGGAAACCTGGCTCTGCGATTCCAGCAGCACTCAACTTATAACACATTCATTATGTGAAGCCTTTTTCACAGGCATACAGTGGCAGTAGAATGTACTGATACTCCAGTGGCTCTTGATATGACACCTTAGATTTCCGCTCCCAACAATTCAGTTATTCAACTGTCTGCCCTGCTGCCCATAGAGAACTGGTTTGACAACTTTGAGTGAGAGCTTGGCTGACTTGCACAGAAACTTGACCTCAAACTCCATCAGATGGTTTCAAAAATGCGCTCGAATGCCAAGAGTGAGGCAGGGCCGGTTATCTAATATGAGAAGCCAAGCTCAGTCATTTTAAAAATGCACCGGAAATCCCTCTTAATAGAACAAAGGTTGTTGTGGCAGCAAAGATGGGGGTCAAGCGCCATACTAATAGCCATGTTTTGGGTGTCCACAAACCTCTATATATTGAATGTAAAATCCATGAAATGGCAGTGATTGGTGACGTGAGCTTTCTTAGCGTTTTAGCCTTTTGATCCAGGAATATCTTCTTCCTAAGCATTTTAAAAGAATAAAAGAGAAAGGTAAAAATAGAAAGAAAACTCACGTTTGAGTTTTATCTACATTCTCCTGATGAAGGCCATTGGCTTTGTGAGTAGATGAGCAGGAAATGGCGCGTCCAATCAATACTTAACCTCACTCACCTGCCTTAGTGCAGCCATTTAGTGCGATTCCCCAGTGTGGGAAGGTAAGGCAGAAACCAGAGCTCTTTGTTGAGTACAGTAAATGCAGGCGTGGGCTTTGCCTTCTCTGCATTCACCCTTACAGTTCAATTATTGACTCTGTGTGTTCTGCTGGCTTGGCTCCCACCGTCTACCTGGAGTCATACAGCCAGGAGAGTGTAACGTTATTTCCCTGTCCGTGTTCGTGCGTGCTCTCTTCACAGCTCTCCTGTACAAGTGTGAGGCTCAGAGGGACAGCTGTGGTCTCTGTCTGAAAGCCAACAGCATGTTCGAGTGCGGCTGGTGCTTGGCCGATAAGCGCTGTCTCCTCAAGCAGCACTGTCCTACACCTGAACACAACTGGATGCACCAGGGTCGCCGAAACGTCCGCTGCAGCCATCCTCGCATCACCAAGGTAACACACACACACACACATACAAAAGCTTTTAACTGTAAAAGTTACTATACTAAACTATAACTATAAACAATATACTAAACTATATATTAAAACTATAAATGAATAATACAAACCTTATTGCTTATATAACATTTTCTTCTTAAGTCAATACCTTTTGCCCTCGACTGTGTAAATGATCGTTTAATGTTTTAAGGACAATTCAAAAAGGATTCTATCAACCTCTTCTCCACTCCGGGCTTAAAAATACTGTAATATACAGTCTCTTGTCCACCATTACACATGATTACATATAATGACGCAATATAGTAAATATACAGTATTGTGAATACGTCCAATGGATTCAGTCATTTTCGCTGCTAAAATGAGCTTTTGTGGTCACGGCACTGCACATTTCTATAATTACAAACTGTAGTCCATCTGTTTCTCTGCATATTTTGTTCATCCCCTTCTAATGGTCAGTAACTGATGCGGTAGTGGTGTGTTAACGTGTGTTGTGCTGGTATGAGGGACCCAGCAGTGCTCCTCACTCATGGACTAAAAAGAGTCCACCAGCCAAAAATGTCCAGCCATCAGCGTCCTGTAGACAGCAACCTGTGAGCGCTGATGAAGAATTACAGAATAATTCATACAAACTGTGCAACAAAAGATGAGCTACTGTCCAGACTTTCTTTATATCTGTGAGGCTAATCAACAAGCTGAATATCTCTTAATAAAGTGGATATTGAGTGAACAGGTGTTTAACGCTTACATTGTTGTATATTGTAAAGCAAATGGTAGTTAAAGCAAACAGATAGTTGTTCAACTGTACATATCTTTATTCATTAATATTCTTTCGCGGAGCAGAGCTTTCATGTGTCAGTGTGTGCATTCAGGTAAATCTGGTATTAGGTACCCTGTGTTTTTACGTGTGCAGATCCAGCCCTTGACAGGCCCTAAAGAGGGAGGTACACGGGTGAAGATCGAAGGGGAGAATCTGGGGCTGCAGGTGAGAGAGATAACACACGTGCTTGTGGCCGGCGTACGCTGTAACCCCGTGGCTCAGGAGTACATCAGTGCTGAGAGGTGAGACCCACAAAACCTGCTCACAGAAGCACACTTAACATCACACCGACTGTGAACCTTCTGGTAATGAAATCTAAACTGTGGCAGAAATTCTGATGAAATTGTGTAATCTGATTAAGGCAGGAGCAGATGTATGAAATCGAAAGGCAACATGAGTCCTAGTAAACTCACATGCTCACGTTTTACTTCATCAAATCCAAATTCTCTCTATCCAATTTCCCAGTACAGGTATATGCCATTTAATACCCACATTACACTTTGGGAAACAGAGCATTGAGCAAAATGTACATTGTCACGTAGTAGTTTAGATACTTTGCACATACTGCTATTTTAAACAATAATAGTAAAAACAGTTAGTACAGTTCTGTACTGTACAACATCTTATTTATTTACTTATCTTTGCGTATTTAGTAAAAAGTGAAACAAACAATTAGAATGAGATCTTTTTTATCTTTCAAAACTGTCATTCTCTTTTCTCTCAGAAGGTGTGAAAAGGGTTCGCTAGTACTAGTTGTAATTTCTTTTTTAATGAACAAAGTTCATAAGCAACGGTAGTTCTTGTTTGTACGGTCGCTATACATGTGTATCGCACAATAAAGGTTTAATAACCATTTAATATGTTACAGAAATGATAGCACGTCCCGTCTTGTAACATAGGGCAAGATCGTGTAATCGGAGCAGCCGGTTATTAGGACCAAAACGATCGCGTCCCGATGTGGTCCCATTAACGGGATTTAATTGTTACCCCCCCTTATAAAATGTCCCCTAATTTTTCTGAGCAGTGTATATAAATCTGTCATTCATATGTGAATTAGATGTATATAAACTTTCCATTTCTTAAAACCTCAGCTGGTTAAAATCACCAAAAGAATAAACAAAAATTCATATATAACGTTTGACTTATTGTAATCCCCGTGCAAGCTAAAATAGATGTTTCTGAATGGGGATTTTGCCTCTACCCACACCTTCCGCTTTCTTCACATCAGTAAATAAAAGCTACATTTTTGGACCAATAAGTTCAATTCAATTCAAATTTATTTATATAGCGCTTTTTACAACGTAACATTTTCTCAAAGCAGCTTTACAGTAATACATTATCTTAAAAGGCCAATCCCAAGTTGAGCAAGCCTAGGGCGACAGTGGCAAGGAAGAAATGCGGGACATTTGGAGTATTTATACTACATATTACATATTACGAAGTGGTAACGATTCGGAAGTTGCCAGAACTAGCTAGTAATCCTCAATTAAGAAATACTAGATATAGGCTTCCTGTTTTCTAAATACTGCTTATGCGAGCCATTTTTAGGAATGAGAGCACAACATGTTTTGGTGTGTATACATGTGTGTATGTTCTCATCTTGCAGGATCGTGTGTGATATGGAGGCATCTCTGATGTCAAGTCCCCCAGGAGGCCCAGTCGATTTGTGTATCGGTGACTGTAGTGCAGAGTATCGCACCCAATCATCTCAGACATATACATTTGTGGTATGTAAATGTTTTTTTAAAAGTATACCATTTTTTTTTTTACATTTTCTTTACATTTAAATTCTTCAAATTCAACTTGAATCCAAACAGGTATAATGACACGTGTTGCGATTACACTTGTTTAATGTCCTGATCCTAAAGCACTTGATCAAACCTTATTTGATATAAAAAAAAAAGTCTTGAGTGCGTTTAACATTTATACATGCCTTATCCAAAGGGGACTTGTACAGGGATTTATTTGTGTTATACCTGAAAGGTCAGTTGGTGAAACCAGGGATGATTTGTATTTACAAATACAGTACAGGCCAAACTATACACTAAAATTGGCAGCAAGTTTAGCTTGTGACATCGTAGCCATAATTATAATAATCTAGATTTTTTGTTTAGAATATCATGTGTAATTGATCATCATTTTTTAATATTTTGTTGTTATCAGTTCTACAGCCTTAATGTTAATATGTTTTCAGTTTATGTAATCATAGGTACGCAAGGTCTGTCATGTACCTATCTCGAGTCGAAAAAAATGCCACTGTCAGCCATTAAGTATTTCCTCCTTAGGGCACTGGGCCAATCAAATTGTCCTCTTAGAGCTGGCGAATCAATAGGATTCCTGCTTCTTTAATCTGTTAGCCAATCAAATCTCCTGCAGAGTTCAGCTGAGTGGGAGGGTAAGGTAATGTAGCGAGTGGCATGATAAACACACACACATTCACACATCCTGCTGAGAGTTAAGTGCTGCCTTACATGATTAGACCATTAATCAATTAGTGCAAGCCTCGTGGCAAGATGTGTACACACACACACACACACACACACACACACACACAAACACACTTCTGTCTCTTTTTCTCTTTCTTTAGAACACTAAGGAAGTAATTGTAAATTTTCCACATGTTTTCTGTTACGTATTTAACATCCAGTAATATTCTATTCAAATGATTGACATCTCTGGATTCCAACTGTTCATTTAAACATGTACAAACCTGAATTATAAAAGAAAATGATTAGTTGAGGCTTCCAGGGCTAATTGTAATGTTTACCATATATAACAGTTACATTGGGCCACTGTATGTAGCCCATTAAATTCACTTACAAAAACTATACATGAAATAATTAAATAATGAAATAATATGCAGTACTATGTTTGACGTTTCCATCCTGTTGCCCTACATACACATAGAAATGTTTTACTAAAGAACAGGCAGGAAATTGCATCATGAGTAGAACCCAACCTGAGGCTTTCGGCGCAGTGACAGTCCCATCAGCTTTTCAATAATTATGTTTTAAAAAAATTGTGAATACATATAACCTCAGGTAAGCAATGATAGATAGCAGTGGTGAATTTTGTTTCTTATTTAGAAGGGTTTTTGATTTGAAGCTTCTGAAGAATGCATTTCCTACTTTGTGTAGACAAAGTACACACAATAGTACAGTAGTTATCACCAGAGCCGATCTGGTGACTGTGGAGAACATATATGTACAGTGAACTCATCGGATTTGAGCTTTGTGTAATTACGTGTTATCAGAAAACGTACACTGTGGACATAAAGAGATTGCCATGATGAGCAACAATACTCCGGTAGGCTGTGGTATTTAAACAATGCTCAGTTGGTATTAAGGGTCGCAAAGTGTGCCAAGACCAGGCCATCTGCTGCCAGTGTACAGGGTGAGTCAAAAGGCACAGGACACTCTTCCATTTTGTTTCTGAAATAGAAAACGACATGACACATCTGAATACGTCAGCAAGTAAAGGAGGCCTTTCTTTTAGGGGGGCCAATTTCAATGTCTGAAACATGGCTGCCATCTTGAAAGCCACCATATTGGATCAAGGGCAATGGGAAGGTGGTCATGTAGCATGTCAAAGAAGACTAGAATCGTCTCAGAAATCGATTGCCACACTCAAATTTGCTATATCTGTGGTTATATGTGGTTTAAAAGTTATCGACACAGAAATTTTAAAGCTTCTGTTGTTCATGACAGGTAACTGAGAAGTGATTGAAATGAATTCTGATGTCTGGGAAACACAGCTGCCGTATCATGGCTGCAGATTTCAACAACTGTCAATTTCAAACAGCACTTCTACATCCCCCACAGCCAAAACTGTAAGAAACCGGGACTGTGGATGACGAGCCACATAGTCGACATCCAAAGACTGGACTGCCAAAGAAGAATGCTCAGCGTTGGTTTTGGCAGCCTTTGCAAAAAGTCCACGACACAGCATGAGATGTGTCTCAACCTGTACATGTAATGCCAATCTAATACCATGTTCACAGTTTGTAAGGTCTCCGTTCTGCCCCATTCTCAATTTGAACTTCAGCAGGTAGTCTCCACCATGGTCACATGCCTAAATGCATTGAGTTGCTGTTGTGCGATTGGCTGATTAGATATTTCCCTTAATGACCAGCTGAACAGGTGTACCTAATGAAGTGGGCAGTGACTGTATATATGCAGCGTTCACTAACACAGACACACAGAGGGCTCCAGAGGGCTTTAATGAATAGCCAAAGCTTAGTCAGAAGGTCATGCTGAGGGCAGAGCTACTGCTACGCGGCTAATTAGGGACAATTGTACAGAACGTGCATGCACACCCTGTAATCACAAAACTCATCATGTAGAACAGTTAGCTAGAGTGTTTTTATAACTGAAAATAAATTACTAGTGTGTGTACTGTATGTTTTAGTCCATTTACTTGGCATTACTGAAGACGACCAGCAGTAGCATAACTCCAGTGCAGCTGCTCAGTAATTTTTTTGTGTTTTGCGCAGACCCCCAGTTTGAGTCGCATTCACCCGGATAAAGGGCCCATTTCAGGAGGTACAAGGCTGACCTTGTCTGGCCGCCATATGGACGCCGGCAGCACTGTCACCGTGTTTCTGGCTCAGGAGTTGTGTGTGTTCGTCAGGTGAGCAGATCACTGCGCACAATCCAACACCCACCATACAAATGTACTCTAGTCTTGTGCAAGATGTGTTCATCCAGAGCAATATGTCCATCTGCTGCTCTGTCCTGAACTCACTGCTGCATGCTCTGATTAGACAAATATACAGTGCCTCACAAAGCAACGACAAAAAACGTTACCTGCGATACTACTGTTTGTCAGGCAGAGCAAATATGGGATGTCGTAGCTGGACTGAGCGCAGGGTTGCATGTAATCAAGCATGGCCTGCATAAGTGGACTTTTCCTGCTTTGGCTCAGAAACACTATACAGACTGCTAAAATATAAACGAAAACAAAATTTTCTGCCTAGATCATATGTTGTTGATCAGGAGAGATTTGCTCCTTTAGGTTCCACCTTATCTAATTTACTAAGTAAAGCAGCGCTGCATTGAAATAAATGTGTATTCTGATCTGATCTATTTACGGCCGATGCCAATATTTAGAGACCTGGGTGGTTTATATATTTTTTTTTTTAATTTTTCACATTTTTTTTTCCGCAACCGATTCAATTGATAAGGGAGACACAAAGTTGCTGAACATATCTAAGCTATAAATGCACTGTCTCTTATTTCATAAATACAAAAAAATTAAACATTTTAGCAACAACATTCATGACCAGGTGACAGAATAATCCTATTCCTGGGGAAAAAAATTAAATATCTAAATATTTGCAAAAACTATATAGTGTTAAAGGAGTTTATATGGCAACAGCATCTTTTTGTCGTTAACCCCACCCCAGATAAGTGCAGCAAATTGTAATGCTGGAAACAAAGCTTTCATCTTCTCATAAACATCTCCACTCTCTCGAATGTTCTCTCAGCATATCTTTATTCCTAATCATTACCAGATTGTAATGCAGGAACTGATTGCAGATTATCACAAAATTGCATTAATTGGACCAATTTATTGGTCAACCACTAGGGGGTCTGATGTCTGCATGGTTTGATTCTCTGGCGGAATTCTGCTTGAATAGAGTTTACATGTTCTTCACATGTTTGTGTAGGTTTCTGCCAGGTTCTTAGGTTTTAACTTTCTCTCTCTCTCTCTCTCTCTCTCTCTCTCTCTCTCTCTCTCTCTCTCTCTCTCTCTCTCTCTCTCTCTCTCTCTCTGTCTCTCTCTGTGTGTGTGTGCATGTGCCTGGGTTAGATTGCTGCCCTGTCTAGGGTTGGCTCCCTCCTTGTGCTCTGTGCTGCCAGTTTGTCCCTGGCAAGGAATTGTATTAAGTGGTTATTAAAGTTAATTGATGTTCTTGTTTGAAATCCTTGTGTCAAACAGGAGAACAATGCTTGAGATTGTATGTGTGACTCCGGCCTCGGTATCTGGTTCGGGGGCCTTTTCCATAAAGCTGTTTATCGACAGAGCTGAGATTAGTAATGATCTACGGTACATCTACACAGAGGATCCCACCATCAGCAGCATTGAACCCAACTGGAGCATCATCAAGTAAGGATTCAGCCAGAGCACATACACAAACATGCGTAAACATTACATCCAGCACTGTGCAAAAGTCTTAGTCCACCATTAGGTTTGTTGTTTAAGTCAAACTTGCGTATGTCACTCAGTAATACTCTCTTATACTGGTCTCCAGTCTTTATAAGCTTTAGCCTATGTTGACCGTTTAACCATTTCCACCTCCGGAATAGCGGTTTCTTAGGTTGCTACCCTTCCAAAAAGAAAATACCTAATAAGGCTTTTCTGAATGTAAAAGGGTCAACCTGGCCACCAGAAGAATCTGCTAAATGTTGCTAATTTTCAAGTGTAAGAAAAGTGTGCTTTCTGCTTGCATTTTTATAGAGAGACTTAAAAATAATTTAAAAAGCCGTTTATAGAATCGATTAGCTAAAACAATGGTTTATCTAATCTAACAGTGGTTTAAGACTTTTGCACAGTACTGTACCTGACCGTACACAGACTGTCTTACTAGATCATATGAGCAATGCTTTGCGCCTTGTCATTGCAGCGGCAGCACACCTCTGACGGTAACAGGAACGCACCTGCTCACTATCCAAGAGCCCAAAGTCAGAGCAAAATATGACGGCGTCGAGACCACCAACGTAAGCACGGAGCCTCCAGCTATTTCTGCTTCAATTAAACCTCCAAACAGTCCTCCTGCGATTTCCAGGCTAATTATTATGTTTTTGGGTTTATTAAAGCCTAGAGGGCATAAAGCAGGAGAGTGCAACTTTTAATTATGTATACGAAAATTAATAGGGTCAAAAAATAGAGACAGGAAAATTTCTTACCACAACAGATGCAAAGCTCTGCATCATAACAAGAGACTAAAGCCACTGGGCTTGTGATATAATCGTTAAAGTGTATACTCACTCACCGGAGGATCATAAAACATTTCGCATAAAGCTCCAGGCTGGACAAACAATTGTTATTGTACATAAAAAATACAGTTTTGTAGCTAAGCCAACACTAGCTAGACAGGACCGATTGTAGTTAGCCAACTTGAATTTGAAACCTTATATTCAGGCAGTTTACTTTCTATACGTCTTTTAATACGATTACAAATCACAATGATTCCCATAAAATGCGGGGTGAAATCTGCATCAAACTAAAGCAGTGGAACCCTGATAATGTGCGTTATAGTAAGGAGTGTCTTATGGTAGGGAGTGTGTCGTGCTGTTATCTGTGTCCTTCAGTGCCTACGACTAAATCACAGCATCGATGTTATGACCTTGAGTGTTCTGTTGCTTTTATACAACGGTTAGTTTAACAGCAAAACAAATCCAAGTGGCCGTGACTTTCATGCTGAATATGCTTTAATACTGTGACAGTACCTTCTGCCAAAAAGTAGGTTCACCACAAATGAGCTGTTGCTATGCAGATTAAAATATAAAGTACAAATAAAATGGAAGGAAGAACTGACCATGACTGCTAAATCGCACCCATTTATCTGTTAAAGGATAAGCATTTACATTGTTTACATTTCAGCCCAAACCGGAGCCACTTCTGTCCAACCCTGGGCTCCTTGTGCCAAGCAGGGAAGCTTGTCTTTTAAGCTCTGGCTATAGTTTGCTCAACATGTCTAATTGTTCCTCAGGTGTGCGCAGTGGTAAATGATTCCACTATGACCTGCCTTGCTCCTCCCATCATCTACCTGAAGCGTCAAGCACCGGAGTGCGGAGTCCATCCGGATGAGTTCGGTTTCATCCTGGACCACGTCTCATCCGTTCTCAACCTTAATGGTACACCTTTCACCTACTACCCCAACCCAACGTTTGATCCTCTTGGGAACTCTGGCATACTGGAGGTTAAGCCAGGCTCACCAATCATCCTCAAGGTAAGGTTCTTTTGATGTTTCATTCACAAACAGTAAAGGTTGATTTAGCATTTAGTGGATTTCCATTATCCAAATGTTTATCAGTCCAGAACATAGTTTGGATAGAGGTATTTTCATTTTCATGTCCAGTAAACAAATCTTTTTTCCTGCAGATTTGCCTTTACTCTACCCCTCAGAATGTTCCATCAAGCAATAAAGACTACAATATAATACAAACAACCATTACCTTATAACTAAGAACTGATTTAAACACAATTTTAGGTTATTAATGGATGGATGGGAAGCAGAACGTTGTAAACCTCTGCTGTTTCCTAGCTTACCATTCATTATAGCGCTTTAGTGGTTAGTTGGAGTATTTATATAAGTCATACAACATACCTGATAATGAGTGTGGCTGTTTTTGGTAATAAAATATACAATTTTATTGTTTTTTTTCTTCTTCTGAACAGGGTAAAAACCTGATTCCTGCAGCCCCGGGTAACGCCCGTCTAAATTACTCCGTGATGATTGGAGAAACCCCGTGTCTGTTAACTGTCTCAGAGTCTCAGCTGCTCTGTGATTCCCCGGACCTCACTGGAGAGCAGCGTGTTTTGGTGAGTGGTTTCTTCAAATACGTATACACCAGATGGTGTCCCTTGTGTCCTGCGGTGTTCCTGTGCATTTGCAGAATGAAAAACCAACAAACCCTAGATACTCTATTCAAAAATGTGATGCAACATCTGATGCACCCGACTGAACAAACTTGTGATGATGAGTATTGTAATATCGGCTATTCCTTATGTAACCAGATATTCTATTATTATGATACAGTTCTGAATATTCAACTTAAAGATAAACAATGCATTATGGATGCACAGTGTAGTATAACCTGTTGGATGGTGTAAGAAATATGAAATGTTATTACACATATAAATACTTAATTAAGGTTTAGGCGGTTGGGCACCCATGGTCATTTTTTACTGTTATGCTTCAAAATCTATGAATTGTTTACGTTGTATGCTTGTTGCAAGGGCATTCAAACCTACTTGACTGGGGCAAATGCAATAAAATCACAGAGGTGAAAAGTCAGTTTATCCTCAACTGCCGAGCAACACTAGATTTCCCATAATGCACCATCATCTTTCCACAGTTTGAGTGGTTAACATCTTTAAGGCCAAGCCACAGTCAGAGTTTCTTTCAGTTTTTTTTATGCGTAGACACGGACATCCGCACTGCATTGTTATATGTTTTTGGTTACTTGTAACCATCTAACCTACCAAAAGTTATTAGTCCTTAAAGCAAAGGTATAGATTGAACTAGCAAGGTTTCGCATAACCAATATCATTAATTTTGCATTTGCATATATTCTTGAGTGTTAATTTGCGCTTCATTTCTCATCTGTGGCAGAGTAACACCCAATTCAGCTTCCAATAAATTAATCTATTTACCGTTTAACAGGCTTATTCTTATGCACATCACCCTTCAACTGAATAGCAGGCAGAGGGGTGCTACTGTGCCCCTCTGAATTCTGTGTATTTATGTGTAGCTGTTGCCTGTAGAGGTCCTTTACAAGAAAACTGTCGTTTTGGCTTTTGTCACAGCGTTAAAATACATTTTAATCCGAAACGCAATATGTAATAATAATAGAATTGTAATATATTGTAATAATTGTAAATGTAATAATAATTAACTGGCTAGACTTTTCAAGGACAAGTTGCAAAAAAAATCCAACATCAGACCATAAAGTAAAGGTGAATGGTCAAAGAAGTTCTGTTTTGACTCTGACCTGCCCCCTAGTGGACATTGATTAGAATTTTCCAGATAAACAAACCACACTTGCAGACATTTAGTAATTCAGCAGATGTCCTTATCCAGAGCGACTTAAAACTAATTGAGTATTATAATCCATTACATTTCGCGTTAAGGGCCTTACTCTAGGACCCATCAGTGGCAGCTTGACAGAGGTGGGATTTGAACCCTAGGCCATCTGATCCATAGTCCAGTACCTTAACTGCTACTTTACTGGCCTTCACTGTATTTGAAAAGCACATAGAGTTCCTCTGCGCAACATGGACTAATTTAGTTTCTACAGCATCGCAACTCAGAATTTATGATCATGTTTGATTTTATTATGGTCTGTAATAAATGTAAAAAACGAATGGACGTCGGTGAGCAGGCAGAACTGCTGAATGTTTGCTTTGCATGAGTGCAGGACCCATACATCTCACTTAATCAAACCTGTAACAGGCAGGACGTTGAGCCGTTTTACTAAATTCTTTTTTATACCAATCCACAAAACATAAAGGATGACAGGGAATACCTCTTGGCACGTTATTTATTATGATTAGAGTCCCGCTGATACACTTGGTCACCTTTTAAACCTGAAACAGGAGTTCTAACTATTGCACAACTCTGTGTACGTCAAGACAGACGAAGGAGTGGTGGACAGTATTGTAGAGAGATCATTGGTTAAGCTCAGATTATAAGCCATTGCTGGACACTTTGATGTAATGAATGAACCCAGCGAGGATTGCTGTCAGTGTTTTTAAAGAGCTGATTATAATATAGGAACACAAGCCAAAATCCGATGACATAAGCTGTCCTACACCTTGTCAAGAGGTGGAATAGAACCCAGCGAGGGAACTTCTTTTCCCACCCCTTTCACTTACAGAGTCGCATTTTTGTTGATGGCACTGTTGTCAAGTTCAGGCTGTGGTTCTTTCTTAAGTCCAGCTCTAATCAGTAAACTGACACTATTAAATCCAGATGTTTGCTCACTGACACAGTATATATTTGCCTGTAGGTCAGCTAGTACCTTCAGAAATCCTCAAGTAGTGCTCCTGAAAGTGATACCTGAATTGAACATGAGTAGCATGCGATCCTGACCAGGGATGCCCCCACAATGCAACACATTGAACAATATAAGGTTAAATAGAATGCATATATTACTTCCTAATCATTTTAAAGAACCACGATTTATCATGTTCGTTACATGTTTGAATCACCAAGGAATGCAAGGGTGTGTCACTATCACAGGAACGATAAATGGTAACGTAAACGTAGAGGCTGTTTTTAGTGTGTGTGTGTGGTGGAATTAACTGTCGCACAGTAATGAGTATGTGTCCGAATTCATTTACCACCCTCAGCAGTTCTGTTTTTAATGTACATTTTTTAAATTTAAATTAAACACAACCTATAAGCATGGGTGCTTTATAGGGTCGAAAATCCATTGAACAACATAAAAAATTGTTGCCATTTTATCAGCGTAGCATTTAATTGGAGCCTCCCCATGCTGTGTTACTCCCACTTTTCAAGGAACAGGTCAAGCCTAAGCCTAATTTTTATTTTTCAACTGATGCCAGTACACACTTTAGGGAGATTTTCCCTGCCACTCTCAGCCTGGTCTTGCTCAGTTAGGGCTGTGAGGACTAGATGGCTGTAAAGCTGCTTTGAGACATGCACCACCCAGGCTTTTTCCAGCATCCTTACCACTGACCCCCTGTAGCTGAAATATTTTACACATGTATTGGAAAAGGTTAGCAAATCCGCGAATAGCCCTATATGTATGCATTGTGAATTGAAGGATCCTGTTTATTTGCTACAGTGTATGGTTTTCCAGAATGTAAATATTTATCAGAACATTGTCAGATATCTGTAATTACTCTTCCAGCTACTCGATATCATTACAGTGGCTCAATTACACCCTGTGACTCTGAGCTTCCATCTGCCCAGCTAATTCAGCACAGCGTTCAAGCTCCCGAGGGATCAATGCAAAGAGTCACGAGCTGTGCGCAAATCAAAGAGCAGATTAGGATCCACTGAGCTATCTGTAGCTCCTCTAAGTCACGATGCATGTCCCTCTTCCTGCTTAAAGAAAAAGAGGTAAAGGAGCAGGAACGATGGTGGATGAGAGGAAGGAAGAAGATGGGGAGAAGAGAGTGAGTGCACTGGAATCAGTCGTGTAATGACCTGACACATATCGACAGCTCCTCGGGCCTCCCTTTGTTCTCCTGTCTTCCCCTGCCTTCATAATTCATGCAGCCATGCAGGGACAGGCAGCACCGGAAAGGTGAAACTCGTTAGGAGAGACGACAGGATGCCGGGCATAATTGGTTTGCGACTAAGGAAAGGCTAAGTTCCGTGTAACAGCTCTGCGGTTGGTCTCTTGTACGGACTGGTCGGAGCTTCATTATAGTCACACCTGCGCCACTCTGGCTTCCCGTGAGGCAGCTGGATTTGGGAGAGTGGTTTATTGTATCCATATGGGGCTGCTTAAGTTCTCCATGACTGGACTGTCTACATTCAAGCCAGAGCTGGAACTAGCGATTTTGGCATTACAATACAGCAGGTGTGTCAAACTCAATTTTTGTCTGCGCCAAATTCTCCATGTTTACGTGCCCTCAAAGTGGCCTTGTGTGCCTTCAGTGAGACGTAATCTGTAAATCTGTTTTTACCCTCCTTAAAATAATCAGTATTATTATAACTGTCATTTCTAATGGCGTTATTTTAGATTGTCATTTCTTTTCTTTTATGCACTTTCTGGGAACTTACTACTATTACTACGATAATTCTTAAACTATATTAGTCTTTGTGTGCCCTTGAATGGCCATAACCGGTTTCTGTTAATTTATTTCTCTTTAAGTAAGAATGCAGACTGTTTTAAAAGCACTGTTATTACATTACGTTGCCTTTTTATAATTATTTTATCCCAACACTGGCACTGGTGCCCCAGCACCCATCCACTGAGAACATGGGGCACAGGAATAAGCGTACCCTGGACAAGATGGCAGTTGATCGCAAAGCTAGGTCGCTGTTGAAGCACCAGGTGAAGATGCTTGTTTAGCTGCTATTTCGAATGGGACAAATAGTTAACGCACACTGGACAAACAGCTTTGAACAGATATGCTTAATTTACTGTAAAAACAGTAAACACACCCTGCTGTGTACAGGTACGACCAGTCATTCTTCAGCTTTAAATTAGCATGAGGTGAATATGCAAAGTTAAACCTTTAAAGTATTCGTTCTAGAACAGTGAATTATTTAAGCCAGTAAAAAATGGAGCCGCACCATCTCTGTACACCATGCTGTCTTTAAAATAACTGCAATCTATATATGTACTGTACCTGCACTTGCATTTTTGTCAAATCCGACCAGCTAGCTAATGCTAGTAAACTCCACTGCATTGTTATATTCACAGCAAATTTGCTTACTGACATTTTAGGCTGTTTTAGTGTCTGTAATTCATCCAAATTAGACATGCATACTGTCCTTATGTAGTTTTAATATACTGTTAAAATTTACAAAGCTGCTTGGTAACCCAGCTTATTGTGGAAATGTGTGTGTTGATATTCTCTGCTATAGCATTAGCTGAAACTGGGCAGTCAAAAGCTGTCAAAGGTTTAGCTCCACTTTCAGAAAAAGGGCTAAATGCAATATGTGAAAAAGTTGACCTGTTGTTTACGACATTTCACCTCTAAAATGGCAAAACATCTTAAACACTGTGTACCGCGTTCAGCTGACTGTGCTTTCCTTGTGCAAAAGCTACATAACCAAGTGAGTCTATAACGCTTAAATGGAAGGAAGCTTTATATGGTTTAATGTACTAAAACAATGACCCAGGAAAACAAACGTCCATGAGCTACTAATGATGAAGTAATCTCTCCTGCTCTACTGTAATGATGAATCTGTGATCCAAAAGAAAAGTAATCATTTTTACATTAAGCTTTTTTGCTTCCCGTTTAAACCGATTTTACTTGGCTGTCTTACTTTGCGTCAGTAGAAATGTCTTATGACCAGTAGTAAAGAAGAGAATTTGGTGTAGTACATTAAGTTACACTAGTCCTTTTACTTATAATTGGAACTAGGTAGAAATAGGAAGAAAACGCAAACGATTAATTGTGAAGTTGAAATATATATATACTTTTTTTTAGCATTCTGGAAAACTAAAATCCATAAGAACAAGAAGCATTGAGAAGAATCCAAATTGATAAAATGCGAATAACACCCAGCCTAAGTGTGTGTCTGAGTAGTATCGATATATAACCTTGCTTCTGTCATAAATAGACATTGTTGCGTGTCGGAACAAACCAAGCAAACAACAATGCTCAGTCTGTGGTCTTTTGATCATAATTAGTCATGCTTCAATACCAGCGGCTAATAATCATCACTATTTACTGACTCGATTTTGAATAATCCCTGCAAATTATTTATGACCATCCTTGTGACCTCAGCACACAGTATAGTATTTAGCGATCTTGAGAATATATTAGATAATAAGTATGTATCAGTAACAGTATTATATATTGCCAGCGAGCCAGCTGAGCTGATGATTATTTCAGGCCTCCTCATGGTGTTTTTAACAGCATCCCATAATCTACCATTGATTATAATCCTCAGGGATTCAATTGCTGTGAAGTATCTGGGCTGCATCACAAAATGTGCTTATTAAGAGAAGAAGCTGTGCTGGCGTGTTTTCTCTGTTCAGTTTAAACAGAGGATTTTGGTAACAGGAGGAAAACCATTCCAATAAAAGAATGAATAGTTGAGTTAAAATATATGATTTGCAATTTTCTACTTTTTTACAAATGAAGGCAATTAAGCAAGATGTTTGGTGTCTGTCTAGCACTGTTATTTAAGTGCAATTCGTCTAGTAAATTCATTTAAGCTGTGAACTAAAAGGCTGCTTGACTTGGCTGCTTGCATTTTGACTCAGAGTCAAAATGTTGATCATTTTAAATGCATTTTTACATGCTATTTGGTACAGATAATGGTTCAGTGGGACCTTTATTGAAACGAGGCCAATAGAGGTGGGTGCAGCACTTAGAAATTAGAAACTGTGTGAATTTTCTCCCCCGCCAATCAGAATCAAGTAATTAGGTAATGACAGCCGCAGCAAGATTTCACTGGACAACCTGGGGATATGTGCTTGTGTTAATTTTGTGTGTGTGTGTGTGTGTGTGTGTGTGTGTGTGTGTGTGTGTGTGTGTGTGTGTGTGTGTGTGTGTGT
>JAUZST010047102.1:0-25517 GCA_034779995.1 Parotocinclus haroldoi | reverse complement strand
CTCACTCTCTCACACACACACACACACACACGCTCACTCTCTCACACACACACACACACACACGCACACTCTCACACACACACACGCTCACTCTCACACACACGCTCACTCTCTCACTTTCTCACACACACACGCTCACTCTCTCACACACACACGCTCACTCTCTCACACACACACGCTCACTCTCTCACACACACACACACGCTCACTCTCTCACACACACACACACGCTCACTCTCACACACACACACACACGCTCACTCTCACACACACACACACACGCTCACTCTCACACACACACACGCTCACTCTCACACACACACACACACACGCTCACTCTCACACACACACACACGCTCACTCTCTCACACACACACGCTCACTTTCACACACATTATGAACTGTCGTCATAATAATTAACAGGTAACATTTGTGCTTTCAGAAACATGAAACCATCAGACTGTGTTGCACTCTGATGTTTAGCAGAGCAAATATCAAATGTTTTCTTCAAAAACCTTTTTCTTATCCTCTTAAACCTAATCAGGGGCTCTCAGAGCTGTGAAGCAAACATGGTAACCACTGTGCCACTATGTCACCTCATTTGGGTGTAAGGAGTCAAGGACCCAACAACTGCATCTTAGCAAATCAAGATTTTAATCCTAGAGCTTCAGTATCTTAACGACTGCACCGTCATAGTCTCCATTTACAAATCGTTTGACTATGATAAACGTAAGAAATTACTAAATGGATAACTAATAAATTAGAATAAAAAACTGCGTATTTGTAATATTTTCTTACAATATTTTATAAATATTCTGGTGAGTGTAAGTATTCAAAGACCACCAGACCATGAACATTTATGGAAAGCAAAACGTTTATAAAAGGTAATTAATAAATTAAGCAACTAAACATGAATTATTAGAAAACTACCTGTATGACCTCATTTTGTGGAGAACTTTACCACCTCTTCCAAGAGTAGATGTCACTTCATTCTGTATTTATAAATATGGATCATACACGGATCATAGCAAATAATGAAAACAACAGCCATTGCATAACAGTGGCACAATCCTGGTAATATTACCTTGCACTAACCACAAGTAGTTATTAATTGCTCAGTAACGGAGGAGCTCTGTGAAATAGTGTAAAAATGTAGGAACATTCCAGCTTTCCTTCATTACTAATAAATCACCCACTGGGGGACCAAATTAAAAGCACACATCAAAGTCTCAATAGTTCAGAGAGCTACCTGGAGTTCTGCTTCTTGCCTTTTGATGAATTATCCGATCTTTATCACCTTTGCTAACATTAGGAACTTTCCACTCATTCAGTCTTGAAAAATTCATAATATATCAGTGGTTAGTGCAAGCAGCAACGCATAGTCATTAGCACTGTGTATGTGAAAATGTTAGTCAATCCAAATGGATACAAGACCACGCGCAAACTCTGTAAACTATGCCATTTTTAATATTCAGCTATGAACAAGGTTTATCGTGTGCATTAGGTTGTTGCTCGAAATAGACCAGAAATGACCATAGTCCAGTAACCTATTTAATGTAATGTAAATAGAAAGGATATTTTCCAGAAGTGTGTGCAAACGATACGTAATTGAAGATACAGCTCAGAACATGAGTAGGAGCCTGAGAACTTTCACACACTTGCTAAATATGTATATTTATTAATTATGTCATTTATTAATATATAGACATACATAATACTTATAAAACATACAGTAATGTACTGTTTCGATCCTTTTTAGGGAAAAGCGTTTAAGAGGAACCTACATTTGTTTTGACATGAGCCAAAAATGCATTGACAGAATTGACAGAGACTCACCAAATTAATGTAAAGCAGTTTAAATACTTAGAAATTAGAGGGAATCTACAGATAGTGGGGGACAAAGAAAAGAGTTTAATTTGATGACTTTAACAGGTGCACACGCTTACAAACAGCATTGACAGCTTGCTACAGATACGCACCACAAAGTCATACATACACACAAGTAGCTTACACTAAATAGAATCTAAACGCCAACCGTGCTAAAACAGCCTCTAGTTCAAATGTCAGCTAGCAACAATCAAGTTCACGAATGGTAAGGTACACACGTACATACGCATGTACACATGTAAACACAAACACTGGCCTCTGTCCGTGTATCCGCATTGCTGACTGGCTGCTGAGGTGACCTGGAGGATTGGCCGAATGGCAACGACCAGAGTGATTTTTTGTTTAACATCGTTATTGACATCAGTGTCCATTTTGGAGACACACTCAAGGTTATATCTACACACAAGGTCACATCAGAACTAGTTAAATACATACAAGTCAATGCCAGTTTAGAGTAATCAATTAACCTAATAGTGTAGTCTTTGAACTGTGGGAAGAAAGCAGAGTACCCGGAGTAACCCACGCAGACACGGGGATGACATGCAGACTCAACACAGAAAGGATCCATGTCTGTAATTGACATGTATAGATACAAAAAAAATAATTCCACTTCCTTGAAATGTGTGTCTAATTTATTTTGTATTTGATCTGCCTTTCAGTGTTCAATTTGCTTAACCATTTACCAAATGATTGAGTAATTTGCTCCAATATCAGATTATAAGGTGTGTAGTAATATTTAGTAATGTTAGTAATATTAATACTAGTAATATTTTCCCCAAATAACAATCAAACACTTTTAGCAAATGGAAACCATTTGAACATGTATTTTAACCTCACCGCATGTCCATGCCCATACTAATTCTGTATTAGAATGTCCCTCTGTTTAACTGTACAGTATTTTGCTCGCATATTTTAGTAATTTAACTATAACACAAGACTCGTCACTGATATTAATGAATAAGCCTAAAGATAAAGGATTGGGAACCATATAGGAAGTAACAAGTATCATTCCAAAAAGAGTAAATATGATAAAGCCAACTACTATGTTTTGATTAAGAATCAACGAATCAAGACTAAGACCTGTCTTTGTTTACTTCAAAACTAAGACGAGATTGCATACCCTTGACTAACTGTTTGAGGTGCTGTTAGTGCTACAGGGATAGTTTATAATGCAATATTTCCATTTAAAGTCAAAACCATACACTGATTTTAAAATAGAATGAATGTGGTGTGCACATTGCATTACTAAATCACTTAGAATCATGGTGCATACTACATGCTCTATCAGAGACAATCGGTCTTGCAGGTCATTTGTCAAATGGTAAGAGTCACAGAATACCTCTATCTCTTAGAAATAAAGAAAGATCAAAATATTGAGAGTCCTACCACACTGTTACCATCCAAACTAAAGGCCTAGTCAGCAGTCATGATTTGCTACTGACTTACTACAATAAATATTGGGTCCAATATTAAAAACTAGCACTGTCTGTCTAAACTGAAGATCGGTGCTAACTAAACAGTATGTTCAAAACAAATGGTGTAGTAACAGTTTAAGATACTTGTTAGTAGGAAGTGCGATATTTGGAGCACACTAGGCAGTAGGTTACATTGGCTCTTCTCCAGTATATATGCACTTCAGTGTTTTAGATCAGAATATTAAATAAGAAATCATAACATTCATGATGTCCTTCTTGAGACTTTGTTCATTCTATTTTGCTGTTTCTGACCTCTGGGCTAACACTGCATGAGCCTTCATGACGATCATATACCAGAAACTAGAAAATTACAAATCAAAAGAGTATGCAGCACACTGGGCCTTAATGGCACATGTATACTTAACTCAAAAGTATGGCTTTATTCAAAAAAAAAAATATACACACAAAGACTTACCAGCATGTCAGTGGCATACAAGTAGTGTTTGCTAGCCATGGAAGCTTCCAGTTTCTGAGGGACCTGCTTAATGTTCTCAATCTTATCCAGCAGCTCAAGGACATGCTTGTGCTCGATACCCTCGATCCACAGCTTTCTCAGCTCATCCCGCTTACAGTGGAGCAGCATCTTACATGACAGCAGGTTCTCCTTCACCTAAAAGCGCAACCCAATAGATCATTAAGAAAGTACTAACCAGAAAAATAAATGTGCTAAGACTGAAGATAAGCGAGTGGAAACCAGTTAGGATATAGTAGCAAACATCCATATTTGTCATAACACTTGAAAATATGAACATTATTTGTACAAAATAAAAAAGAGAGTGCTCACAAAAAGTAGGGGATATTTAATTACGGGATATTTCATTTTCAAGTACCCTAATGTTTGTGAGCAGGTATTTTTCATACAATTCAGCCCTCATAATGAGCGCTAATGTTACTCTCACTCATTCACTTTCTTATCTGTTTACATCCTTGATACCCACACACCCACACAGCACTTTAGAGACACCAGAGACACCTAATATGTCTTTGGACAGAGCAAGGAAAGCACAGCACCTGAAGTAAACCCACACCAGTGTGAAACAGAACTTAGGCGCTGCCTAGAAGCTAACCTGACGTTTTTTTTTGACTGCACAGATTATTTGGGGATATATATACATACACATACATACATACGTATACATACATACATACACATACACACATATATACATAATATAGAAATATATAAATTAACAGAGTTGTAAAAGTAACAAGTCCCATGATATAATATTTTTTTAGAGCCACATTTTGCTGTAACAACAATGTTCACCACCATTACTTACTTAAAGGCTCTAATCAAACCGGGCTCCATACCTCATAACCTCAGAGACACAAGCTTGGCTCAGCTAGATCTTCCAGGTGAGATGAAAGGAAGACAAGCATCCAGACTCTTTTTCATCCTGGCACCCAGGTGGTGGAATGAACTTCCACTAAATGCCCCAATGGCTCAGTCTCTTGTTCCAACATTCTAACAAGTTTTCCCTTCTTTCCACATGATACCATGATACATGACACTTCACCTTCTCTCATCCAGCAATCCTACCACATGTCATCTTGATCAAATCCCATCACCAGTGTTACAACAGATTGCTCAACATCTTCTTCCCTTCATCTCCACCATTATCAACAACTCCCTGATGTCTGGTCATGTTCCTTCTGCCTTCAAGAACACAAGAGTAATTTCTATCTTAAAGAAACCTATACTCGATGTCTCAGACATCAATGACTACAAACCGGTATCTCTTCTCCCTTTCCTCTCAAATACACCTTGAACGTGCTGCCTATACCCAGCTATCAAAATTCCTCACACAGAATTACCTACAGGATCACAACTAGGCTGGAATCAAAGCAGCTCACTTCACAGAACCTGCCTTGTTGGCTATTCACCTCACAGAACCTGCCTTGTTGGCTATTTCTGAGAAACGCCAGGCTGCCAGAGCATCCAGACTTTCATGGGTTTTGATTCTTCTCGACCTTTCAGCTGCCTCTGGAACACTCAACCATCACATCCTCCTTTCTGTACTCTCCAGTCTTGGAATCACAAGCTCAAGCAGTAGCTTGCTTCCTACCTTGATGATAATTCTTATCAGGTGTCATGTAGACGCTTTGTATCTGAACCAATCCAATTCAATTCAATTTTATTTGTATAGCACTTTTTACAATAGACATTGTCACAAAGCAACAACACATTGTTACATAAATATTGGCACAAATTAGCTTTGAACAGTTAAGAACCTCCAGCCCAGAACAAATACAGAATACAGAGCAAATTCCCCCAACCCATCCTAACTTTATGTTTATTCTACATTCACTGTACATTTGATTCAACTCAACTAATTAAATTCAATCATGTGGTTTATATAGGTAGGTAATCTATTGTGTCTAATGAGCAAGCCAAATGGCAGCAGTGGCAAGGACTGTATCTCACCAGTATTTTACATCTGGAGATACACAAGGCTCAGTTCTGGGGGCTCTTAATTTCTCTCTCTACATCTGTTTTCTTGGTGCAGTCAGAACCTCTCATGGCTATTAATATCACTCAGCTCATCCTCCAGCAGATGTTCAGGTCTCCACGTGTATCTCAGGATGTCTGAAGAGCAACTCATCATGGATTTCAGCTCATCATTTGAAACTAAACAACAGCAAAACTGAACTGCTTTATTTTTCTGCAGATGGGTCCCTGTATCAAATCTTGCCATCTCCCAGTTTAACTTAAACCTATATCATCTTTTAAAAAAATGCAAGAAATCTTTAAGTTATCTTTGATAACCAGCTGAGCTTCTATGCTCATATTTCCAAACTGTCAACTGTTCTTAGGCCATTGCTTATTTGTACCAACACAAGGTTTCCTGTACAAAAAAAAAATACAAAGCACTTTTTTGTAAGACGCTCTGGATAAGCGCATCAGCCAAATGCTTGGATTTATCCCCACTAGCCATGCAAAATTAGATATTTTATATAACAAATATTTGCACATGCCTCCTTGGAATATTGTTTGAATTCAGTCAAATTTATTGAAGACCAATAATGAATCTTCACCATTAGTTTTTTCGTTTTGGGGTGGTTGTCGTGCTGGACAGTGAACAACCTGCCCATTTTCAGCTGCCCTGCTCCTGCTGAAGAGAAACACTCCCACAATGTTGCCACAACCATGATTCACAGTGGGTAATGATGTATTTTTGCTTTTGCTACTCTGCCATACAGGTCAGCTTTGTGTAAAGTTTGTGAGTTTGTTGACATTTGCACAGAATGACCAACTCAGCCATACAGACATTCCTTCAAAGTCCTTCACAGTTTTCGTTGGTCTCTTGGTCGCATTCCTGGTCAGCGTCCTCTTAGCTTGGTCACCCAGTTTGGAAGGACGACCTGATCTTGGTAAGGTACTGGTGGTGCTATAGACTTTGCACATTTTGGTAATGCGCTGAACGGTATTCGCAGGGATAGTTCAAGACACTGAAACCTTCTTGTATCCTTCTCCTATCTTGTGACTTTTCACAACTTTATAACAGAGCCATTCTAAAAGCACCTTTCCAACCACAGCGAATTTTGTGTTACCATGAACTACTTGCAGTGGAATCCCCAACAAGCATTTGGTTTATTCTAAAGTAATTATAACCACTACAATTTATATCAGGTGTTGACCCATTAGTCTTTTGTGTGACTTGAAAAGTGATTTCTTATCCCCAAATAAGATTACAATAAAACCCCTAGGGGCCATTTACTTATCCAAACCAGGTATTTTACTAGATACCAGGCATTTAATGAATTAGAATTATTTATGGGAAAATGTGTAAGTGTTATATTCATTTTGATTATGCGCGTTATAATGTGTAAATACCGTTGCAAAAAGTTAGGCACAATTTACTTTCATTTTCATGCTACAGTGTGAAAAAGGCAAGGATTTCTAAAAGGTATGATTATTTTCTAAAGGCACTGAATGTAATAGAAGCAGATGACACATTTGCAGCTATTTAAAATGGCTGTGGAAAGGCATGTGTGTTTATGCCAAAGTAGACTTTAATGCTTACAAGATTGTAAGTCTGCACTTTAAGGCACTCTGCCAGTATTTGCCCATATCTGAGCTAATGTGTGCCCTTAACACTACTGGCAATTACCATGAGGCCTTACTGTATCACAAAAGGAGAGGGCTTAGTAAGAGGCATGTCGGCTGGCAGACAATCCATGATGATAACCTTTGGTGAAAACTCACTTATCGCAGGGAAGCCAGAGGTAGACAGCACATCCTGGACGGTGTCATAAGCTAACTTTTTTTTTCTCCTTCGGGTGACATTGGAGTCCAAAGACTTCATGTTTAAGGTTCATCGCATCTGCTACCTCAAACTCCAGCTCTTGTGCACTAGGGATATATGAATTTCTTCGTTTTGTTTTTAACGCAATGAACTACCTCTCGGCTTTACTCATGGCAGAACGTTGAGTGGTACTTGTTTATTTATGCCAAAGTCACATCTTAATTCCTATGGCATCAAAGCTCAGGATCTATGGGTCATGTTAGAATGTTTAACCTGTATTTTAGTTCACTTTGAACCTGATGCATTATCTGCATTGGGGCATAGGAATGATATTCCCTAAAGCCTGTCTAACAAACATTAAACTGAGTGACAACGAGTCTAGTAAAGAGAAACAGACAAAGCAATGGACTATGGATACACTTTGTTAGGGTTCGCACTGCGAGCCTTTTTGTGTTGTTCGCCCCAGTGCGTTATTTTACCCCCATCCCTTAGTGTTGTTTCCGTTTTTTCCCTACATTCCTAATGACGTTTGTTTTGGTTTTCCATTTGTTTTATAGTCCGCTTAGCACTCCCCCGCAGCTGATGGCGCTCGGGATACGAGGTTGGAAGGGGATGTTCCCTGGACCCGCGGCTCGCATGGCTCGCGTTTGGGTCCGCGGCCGGAGGGGTCGCCTCCGGACCCTTGCCGCTAAAAGCCGCTTTAAGGTCACAAGCGGCGCCGGCCCAGGTATCCGGCCGTAACGGGTAGCCCCTCGGATCACGTGGCTCTAAAGCCGCTCTTTATTTTTCCCCTCTTTTTGTCCTTTTACTTTTTTTCCTGTTCAGGCTGCTTTTAGTTTTCCTTTTCTTTTCCTTTTTACGGGCTCGTTCGGGGTACCCCGGCTCCCAAAGGCGCTGTTGTTGGCCCCCGGCACGAAGCCGCTCTGGACCCTCTGGCGCCGAGCCACTATGGCGGTACCGTGACCCCCGCCTTCGCCATGGGACCCACTTTGCTCCAGCTTGTTCGTGAACCCCTGGGACCCTGTCGCCCTGGACCTCCAACCAACGGACCCCAGCGGACTTTCAGCGCCCAGGCTGTTTGCGGACCCCTGGACAGCTGTGGAGTGGGTCCCTCGGCCCCATCACGGGACTCTGGACTCCTGGCTCAAAGTCCCTACCGGACTCGTGTGTGGATTACGTTTGCGACTATCGTTTAAATGCCTGCTATGTGTGTTTTAATTTAAATAAATGTTCTTTGGTTTTCCTTGTATTCGTTGTCTGTCTGTGGATACTGCATTATGGGCTCCGGTCTTAAAATCCGATAGGGATCCTGGGAAATTAGCGGGACCAGGAATGGTCTCGCGAGATCTCCGGGATGCCCTATCGTAACACACTTGTACACTTTACAAGCATATTTGTGTGTATCTGACCTAAAATAACAGACTTAATTAAACATATGCACTATATAACTAGTGTGAAATTGGACTACCATTTAAAACCATGTCTGATGGTATTAAAATATTACACCTATTTCAGTTTGTGGGATAAAAGGTTTACATTTTGTTGCCCATGGTTATTCCGTAGTTTAATGAGAGTGATTGTAATATATACTAACAATTTCCTCGATACTCTGGTAAATATAATTAGTTTGGGGAAATAATGTGTAATAATATATAAATGATTTACTAAGCATGTCACGTCATCAAAGCTCAGGATCAAGATTCCACAGTGACTCTGTTTATTTACTCATTTTATTTATTCTCTTAGATATGATAGCCTTTAAATTCTCCATATTATACTATTCTTAAATATTACATGAACTATAATTTAGTCTACATGTTATTATAATATTATATTATCTTATTATTCATTTATTATTATATTTTAAATATATTACCTTGGTCAATATTTATTTACCTTCTGATTATTAAACTTTTTTTATAAACTTCTAAATTATACAACTTTAAATTATACAAATGTCATCTACCCCGCTCACAAAAATTAGGGGATATTTCATTATGGGATGTTTCATTTTGAGGTATCTCCTAATGTTTGTGAGCAGTACAAATACATCACTAAGCCTCCCAACGTTTCTTCCTTAAGAGGTTTAGCGGGGTTTTCCCTTTCCACTGCTGACCTAGGCTTGCTCAGTTTTGCCTTAGACAATAGAATATAATAGACAAAGGGTGTAAGGCTGCTTTGAGACAATGCTCCATTATAAAAAGCACTATAGAAATAAACCTGCCTTTGACACTGATGTGTTACTCTCTGCAGCATTTCATCACAAAAGAGATTTTAAAGCTTAAGCATACATACTCAAGGTGTCCAAACAGACTGTAAAGCTGTATCTGTTATATATCGCCATGGATAAGAGTGTCTGCTAAATGTAAAGGTTAAGATCAGGAAACTTTCGCTTGAAATCTACATAAAAAAGTACACATTTAAATCCCAAATCTCTTTTCATAAAGCATCTCTCATCATGAACATAAATAACAACAAACTGAGCCATCTGCTTTACAGCAAGATGGTACATGTGAGTAAAGTGCTGTTTGAAGAGAAGATCTAAAAATACCCTACAACAGTTTGAGCATCAGCAACAATCAATTATTCTGATAATTTTGATGCTGCTCCCTCAGAAGCTTCACTACTAAAAAGTAGAAATGACAGAACTGTGTAGTAATAATGACAAGGCATTGAAATGTACTCATAAGTTCTGTATTTCATTGTGTTAGTAAGCATCTGCGTTCCTTACTCACCTGTTTTATTTTATTGCGAGAACTAGTGATCCTCTCAGTGATGCTCTGGTAAGTGCGGATAGCCGTGGTGAGCTCAGTGTCATGCTGCATGATGAGCTGGTCCAGCTCACGGTCACATTTCTCATAGGCACCCTCCAGCCGACTTTTCTCGGTCTCCCTGTCCTGCACATCATCACTGCTTGAAAGGGTCCTACAGTACAGGAACAAATGTAATAAACACTTTGTGTCGTTTTTTAAAACTATAAGTCTGAAAAATACATACAGAAAACCTTCAATACATAGGATCATGGGTTAATAAAAAGTGAGGCTTTACCTTTAAGTTAAGAGACTTTACAATAGCTGTAGGTAGAGATGTTTTAAACTAAAAATGGGCTGGGTTTGGTACACATAGACACATATCCGGCTGGATCCTACCCTGTGATGTGGCATGTTGAAGAAAGCACACTGTGGCCATAAAGGGATAGGCATGGTCAGCAACAATACTCAGGTAGCCTATGGCATTTAAACAATACTCAGCCGAGGTAGAAAGTGTGTCAGGAAATATCCCAAACACCATTGTACCAATACCATAAGCCTGAACTGTTAATACAAGGTAGGAGGGATTTACGCTTGTTTTGGTTTTTTTTTTTGGTTCTACCATCCAAATGTCATAGCAGACTCATCAGAACATTTTCCACTCTTCCATTGTCTAATTGTGTGAATTGTAGCCTCAGTTGCCTGTTCTTAGCTGACAGGAGTAGCACCGGGTCTGCTGATGTAGCCCATTTGCTTTAAGGTTCGACATGCTGTTATATTTAAGTTATACCTATTATTTGAGTTAACATTGTCTTTCAAACGGTTTGAACCAGTCTAGAAAATGGTTTTCTGAACTTTGGCATCAACAAGACATTTTCACCCAGAAACAATCGCAGAACATCATTTCTTTTCTGCACTATTCTCTGTAAACTCAAGAGATGGCTATGCATAAAAATCCCAGTAGAACAGCAGTTTCTAAAAATCCCAGACCAGCCACCACTTTCTTCTCCATTCTGCTAATCGGTTTGAAACTAAGCAGGTATTCTTCACCATGTCAACAGGTTTAAATGCAACAGTTTCTCCCATGTGATTGGCTGGTTAGATATTTATGCTAACAAGCAGTTGAACATGTGTACCTGATAAAGTGGCAGATGAATGTAGTTTACATTTACATTTGTGAATCCAGTCATTTAGCACACTCCCTTATCCAGAGCGACAATTCATGCAGTCTTACAATCTAAGCAAATGCTTGTTAAGGGACTTGCTAAAGGACCCAAATATGGCAGAGGTGGGATTTTAACCTTTTAGTCCATACTCCAGTACCTTAACCACTAGGCCACCACAGTCCCACCGAGTTTACTGTGGTGAATGATAACCAAAATAACAAAAACTGATCCTCAACCATAAAAATGAATCCTCAGTCTGCTCCCATTTATTAGAAGTACTGAATTGGTTTTTATGAGCGATAAATGCAGGGACCGAGGTTGGACCAGGAATCAAACCTGCGCCTCTAAAGCAATGAGACAGTTCTGACCTCTGCACTTCTGTACCGCCTCTATGAGTAATCTTTAAAAATGTTGTGGTTTTAATTCGCTTTACCGATGTCATATCATATCGACTAACCCCAAGTTCGTATGCACTACTGATAACTAAATAGCCATGAACTCCCAAACAGCTAGTATTCAAGACATGGCACTGCATACCTGTCAAGTCTCCCATTTTGGCTGGGAAACTACTGTATTTTACCCCTCTTTCCCACCGCCCTCCTGTATTATTATTTTCCCATAAACTTCCCGTATAATATTACAATTAAAAAAAAAACATTTCTGTGCCTCTCCAAATTGAAATGTCAGTAATCTCGTGAGAATTGACGTGAAAGATTGTTACAGAAAATAGGATGTCATTAGACAACAGCACTGTTTGTGCTTTACTCTCATGTAAAATCTACCACTCTGGCCTCACCCACAAAAACACTCCTTCCAAAAAAGTGTTAAAGATGCAAAGTCTGCAACAACTGTATAACAAGTCAGTAAACATAAAATACTAAAATGTGTAATGAAAATAAAATGTTTAACTTTAAGGCAAGCAAAGTGTATATATGCTGAAAATATGTAAAATAAATAAATGTGCTTCAATTCCCTTTTGTGTTTTTAATTTAGGTTGTATTATAAGAAATACAGATGCAGGAACGCCCACTGCATTTCAATGGCAACAAAGGTACAACCCCTGGCAAAAATGATGGAATCACCAGTCTCTGAGGATGTTCCTTCAGTTGTTTAATTTTGTAGAAAAAGCAGTTCACAGATATGACAAAAAACTAAAGGCATTTCAAATGGAAACTTTCTGGCTTTAAGAAACACAAAAAGAAAACCAAGTAGCCAATAACAGAGTTTTAGAACAAGCACAGGGAATAAATTATGGAATCGCTCAATTCTGAGGAAAAAAATATGGAATTATGAAAAACAAACAAACAAAATAACACTCCAACCCATCACTAATACTTTGTTGCAGCACCTCTGGCTTTTATAACTGCTTGCAGTCTCTGAGGCATGGACTTAATGAGTGACAAACAGTACTCTTCATCAATCTGGCTCCAGCTTTCTCTGATTGCTGTTGCCAGATCAGTGTTGCAGGTTGGAGCCTTGTCATGGACCATTTTCTTTAACTTCCACCACAGGTTTTCAATTGGATTGAGATCCGGACTGTTTGCAGGCCATGACATTGACCTTATGTGTCTTTCTTTCACAGTTTTTGCTCTATAGCAAGATGCATTATCACCTTAAAAATGATTTAAGCATCCCCAAACATCCTATCGATAGATGGGATTAGAAAAGTGTCCAAAATGTCAATGTAAACCTGTGCATTTATTGAAGAAGCAATGACAGCCATCTCCCCGGTGCCTTTAACTGACATGCAGCCCCATATCATCAATGACTACGGAAATTTGCATGTTTTCTTCAGACAGTCGTCTGCATAAATCTCATTGGAACGGCACCAAACAAAAGTTCCATCATCATCATCTTGCCCAATACAGATTCATCACTGAATATGACTTTCATCCAGTCATCCACAGTCCACAACTGCCTTTCCTTAGCCTTTCCTTTTTTTTCTGTTTAGATTTTTTCTGTATGTAAATCCATTTTCCTTGAGGCGGTTTCTTACAGTTCGGTCACAGACGTTGACTCCAGTTTCCTCCTATTTGTTCCTCATTGTAGCCTACATTTTCTGTTTTCAAGGCATACTGCTTTAAGTTTTCTGTCTTGATGCTTTGATGTCTTCCTTGGTCTACCAGTATGCTTGCCTTTAACTACCTTCCCATGTTGTTTGTACTTGGTCCAGGTTGTAAACACAGCTGACTGTGAACAACCAACATCTTGTGCAACACTGCGATAATCCTCTCCTTTGTTTCAATTGACATCTCTGGTGTTGGAGCCATGATTCATGTCAGTCCACTTGTTGCAACAGCTCTCCAAGGTGTGATCACTCCTTTTTACCTGTACACTAACGAGCAAATTTAATCTGATTCCATGATTTGTTCCTCAGAATTGAGTGATTCCATAATTTATTCCCTGTGCTTGTTCTAAAAATCTAACAGTTACTGGCTACCACACTTATTTTTCTTGATTTCTTTTAGTGTTTCTTAAAGCCAGAAAGTTGCCATTTGAAAAGCCTTTAGTTTTTTGTTCTGCTTTTTCTACAAAATTAAACAAATGAAGAAACATCCTCAGACACTGGTGATTTCATCATTTTTGCCAGCGGTTGTAGTAGTGCCAGAGCGGATTTGCTGTGGCTGTGTGGGGACTTGAGGGTCAGGAGGGTCCTGAAGGGTGAATGGAGTGGGGAATGTGTGTTGGTGTTTTTTGATTATGACTTTTAGGATCTACAAACAACATGGACCAGATAGCAGCTGGGTTTGAGAGTGTTCTCGTTTGGTGGTCAACGATAAATAAAAATGTGGATTGGATTAATTACTTGTATTAACAAGGTCTGACAATAAAAAGGAATCATGGTCAAAAATATGGAGAAGCAAAATTTAGGTTTAAGTGGGAATAGTTGAGGGAACCCAGTGTAGATTAGAAGTGTCTTACTGAATGAAGCGCTATGATTTTGTCTATGTAGTAGAGATAGGATGTGTTGCACCACATGGACAATGAAGTGAATCACTTCTGTCACACATAGCGTTTTGAGTGGACTGTAGTTGTTAATGACTTGCTTTGGTCGACCAGAAGAGCCCAGCACTGATTGATTGTATAAGAATGGTCAGAACTCTGATTGTTGGAGATGGGGGCAATAGATTAGGCCAAAGGGGAGTTGTTAGGTTTTAAAACTAATAAGCATTGATTGATTACTGCCAAATGAATGAATTTGGGCAGCTGACTGTAAATCTAAAGATAAGGCTATTAGTTAAATAGCAACTATAGCGTGTTCAATTTCATCAAAAGATTTGTAACGTGCTGTCTAGGTTTCCAGGAGTCTAGGTTTATGTCTGACATGCCTTCCTTGTCATCAGAGGGTGACACTAAAGTGGATTCCTGTCCAATCCCACTCCCACAGAAAATAATCTTGTCCCATCCCTGGGTCAGAATTTAAAAGAAATTTCTGTCCTGTCCTGTCCTGTACTGGTAAAATGACTCCCACTCCCATTCAAAATGACTCCTGCTCCTGTACCGCTCCTATTTTTCCTACTTATTTTAGTTTTTAGGCAATACAATTAAATTTAATCTTATCTCCATTCATTTGTGGTAATATAGGGAGACATTTTATGCCTTAATCAAAAAACAAATCCTTCACTAAAGGCCACAAAACATAAATAATACATGGCCTGTGGTCCCTATAGTTTTTCCTGTGGACGACCAGCTGCTCGGTCCCTGTTGATTAAACCCAAACATAACATAAAGTTGCATTTTACTCATCTATTGAGCAATTATTTCTCTAACACATTAGGCATTAACTTGCCTAAAGAAAAAACTGCACAAAGGAAGAGAACTGTTGTCAACCAACAAATGTGCATAAAAGCCTTACCTTCACAATTCACACACTGTGCCTGAGTTTTGTATAAAGAAAAAAAAGCTTCATGCTTTGTAGATAACTCGTTACTTCTGACTTTGCGTTGCAAATCAATTTTTACGACATCAGTTTCCGTGCTTGGCTGCGTCCAATATCGCATACTTTGTATTCAGACACACTACATGCTCTCGCCTACAGCTTTCGCGTACTGTATATTATGGAAGTATGCGATTTCAGACGCAGCCCTTGTGTTTACTCCCTTCATTGCTGCTGTTCTGTTTAAAATTGCGTTACTGTAGGTTTCTAAACCTGCGACAAAAAAAAAAAAAAAAAATGGCGGTGCCTATTCTATGGTTGTCTTTTATCTCATTTATTGGTTCCCGCTCCCGTCTGCTCCCGTTTTTATCCTGTACTGTCCCAATCACGTGAGTGATAGTTAAGCGCAAGTTAAGAGTCCCGTGACCCGTGGGATTCCTGAAAAAATGTCGGCCTCTAGTGCCTAGCAACACAGTTTTAACAAAATAATTGAAAAATCTAAAATTTAAAAAGGTTAATTTTGGGGTAGGCCTGGAAGATGAAATGATGAAACGTTATTGATAGCAATAAGAAAAATGTTTCACATTTCGTAAATGCGATAAATACAATCCAACAATAAAGCACAAAAGGGAAACACAAAGTTTGGCTACATGAACTAACCCCCTTGTTCACTCTTTCCCTGGTTCATAAACAGAGAATCGTTGCTAGGAGAGACGGGAAAAACAGGTTTATACTTTACAGGTATGTCCATCAATATGTGTCACAACAGCGGGAACAGTGTGGAACGAGAAAATACGTTCAGGCCGTGAGAAAACTGCTGATTTAAAAAGAGAGTCAGCTTACCAGGAATATTATTTTTGAATCTGACCGATATTAGAACGCCGCTCTGTGTTAACAAAAGATGAGGATAAATTCATATGCATTACACCAGACAAAGCTGCACTATAAACAGCAGGTCAGACCAGACATCTGTTGTGTAAATTTACATGGCCGTGAAACAGTGAAACGATGTAAAACTGCTATTAAATCATAAGCAGCTGAGCAGCTTCTTCCTACAGAAATGGAACCAAACCATAACCTGCGGAAAGCACTGATTTCAATTACAATACAAACGCACCGTATACAAATGTTAGGGGAGGCAGGACGTTGAGCAAAAAGGACGTTACACAGTAGTTAGTAGATACGCTGCACATAGTGCAACAACAGTATTTAAAACACAATATGAAAACATTTAGTACAGCAATAGGCCGTCCGATACAGTCGTTCCTGTCTTAGAAGCTTTTATAAAATTTGAATTAGGGATAATAGTAATCTTGTTTCATGCTGCCGATTCCGATCACGAGTGCCGATCATTGCCCATCACTGATAGATAAGACAAGATGAACCTTTATTAGTCCCACAGTCAAGAAAATCACAGATAGCAATCACGTACCGGGTGCCTTCTGTTTATTCTCTGCAGTGAGCCTCCAAAACTCACCATGTTCCACCAAGTGTTTGTTCTTTAATTGACGGATTAAAGTTTTCGTGTTGAAGCATTTTAGTGTGCTTCCCCAGCGAGGTATTTTTCGTTGCATGTGTTGCAGGATGCAAACGTCACATCACTCTCACAGGCCGTGTAAAAGTTCCACATGGCAGACATTTAGGGGGTTTTTCCTTGCCACTGTCACCTTAGCTCCTGTCACCAAAAGCTCAATTTGGGATTGGTCTTATAAGATCATATAATATTGTAAGGCTGCTTTGAGAAAATGCTCCATTGTAAAAAGCACTACAGAAATCAATCTGACTTGAGTTCATTCATTCCTTATCTTCCGCTTAATCCACCTGGGGTCAGGACCAGCCTAAGGGCAACTTTAGAGAAACCAATTAACCTAACACGCACGTCTTTGGACTGTGGGAGGAAACCGGAGTACGGGGAGGACTCCGCACAGAAAGGAAGCCGCTCCACCCTGGGATCGAACCCGGGACCTTCTTGCTGTGAGGCAGCGGCGCCACCCCACCGAGCCCCCGTGCCGCCCTCCGACTTGACTTGACTTAAATTCTCTGTCATAACATAAACCTGTAGCCACGATGCTGCACGACTGGCTCTGGTATAACTAAGCATAACTAGATGCTAACAGGTGACAAGCATCCGTTTAAAGAGAACAATCGGAACCAGGATCCGTTCCATACGCATCGGACGGGAAGCTGAACCAAACGCCAGCCTCTCCACTCATTCAGTAGAGCACTTAGAGCGAGGGGAAAAAAAATCAAACGGTGCAGTTCATCATTGTCATTCCGATAATACACTCGCTCCGTTCCTCTCGAGGTAAAGAAGAAAAAAAAAGTGAGGCAGCTCAGTTCCCATGGCAACGCAGCACAGTAGGCTCACTGTTGACTCGCCGGAGCATCACTATGGAGGCATTGAAGGAAACCAACGGCCGTGTCTCCAGGAAGACGCACACATAAACACACTCACACACTGGTGTGGATAAAGATAAGGTAAAGGATTTATTAGCAAACCTCTCTGCACTAAGCTCCATTGTGCTACAGTACGTCAGTCTAATCTGTTCAAATACGCAAACTGCAACACTGCAGGTCTTACCTTATCATGTAGCATTAAAGATGTTCAGGTGCACACAGTTAAGTTAGCATGAGTGGGCCATATTGAAGTTTGGTTTTTTTTTTTTTTTTTTTGCTTTGCTTTTTTGTCTTCACATTAGCGTAATGTGAAGCGTATCATTCACGATATGACAATACCATGATGCACCTTTTCTGCACCTGGGATGAGGTGAGTTGTTAAGACACACTCGCACGTACTGGTATAACTGGGATTTGCTACTCTGAATAAAATGAAAGCCATAACTGAAGCGTTAATGTGGGTTAAGCTTAAGCTTTAACCACCCCAAGGCAGCGAATATGCAAATCCAATCTGTTTTTTAAGCAAGAGCACATCGTGGAGCACCAAAGAAAACCAGTACAGCAGGGCAACAATATGTCATGCTCCCATGCACTGAAAACTCCTAATTAATTTTAATTGCAGCACAGTAAAGCTTCCTTTTGTTGACATTTTATTCACGAAGAGTACACGTTATTTTGAATTGTTAATTCTTCGGGAATGAATAAGGAATGCTTTCACACACGATGTATGGTGAAGTTACTATGGCGCATCTTATTTAGAAATGTAATCCTCCATTTCTAGTCATTTATCTTAGAGTAAATGTTCTAAGTGGGCAGCACGGTGGCTCGGTGGATGCGCCGGTTTACTCCGGTTTCCTCCCACAGTCCAAAGAGATGCATGTTAGGTTAATTGGTGTCTCTTAGTCTCTGACTGTGTGCTTGACTGTGTGTGTGTGTACCCTACGATGCATCGGCGCCCTGTCTGTGGTTGTTCCTGCCCCTGTGCCCGGAGTTTCTGGGTGGGCACCGGCTGACCCGCGACCCCGTGTGGATTAAGCAGAAGATAATGGATGGATGGACACATGTTTAAAGTGTACACTTGAGAAATACAAAAAAAAACAACAAGTACAGAGTTAACTGAATGAATCCACTGCAGACCCAAGACATTCTACACTGTGTGAGGCGTCGCATGCATTAATGTAGGTGTACTGACATGCATAAAGTACGTCCCCCTTTGACACGGTTAATAGGTGTGTTGATGTTTGTCGTGTCACCCACAGGGCTCACACGGAATCGATGTAACGTGGCTGAAAACTGGGCCCATCGTACCCCATATAAATCGGAAAACGGCGTCTCGTCTACCCTGGTCGATATTAAAGTGGGACTTACTTTATAGACACTGCATACGCAGACAAATACACTAATCACACAAAATCAGTATTGTTTACAATAGATCTATTAAGCGCTATGGAGGTTCTCACTGTTTTGTTATTAGGTAGGCTCTTCTCTCTAACCTCAAAGCTCGTGCTGACTTATTTGCGCTAACAATGTATGTAAAAACAAAAAAGGCCATGAGTAACAGGTCACGACTCGTATAAGCTCTAACTGAAGTGGTAGAGGGTCGATGTATGACAGTATTTATTTGTCCGTCCATCATTCAGGGCATGGAAGGAGTCCCAGCTGGGGAAATACAAAATAACTCAACACACAGCCATTCATGACTAAACCTCTGAACGTCTAACCTCTGAACAACAGTGAGTACCTCAAAAACGACATATCTTCAGTGTTGAGGGTCGTATTTACTTTTGTCTCACAGCGAGAAGGTCCTGGGTACTCAGCTTTCCTCCCACAGTCCAAATACATGTGGCTTAAGTAAAGGTTGTTCCTTCCCTTGCACTCAGAGTTGTCGGGTGGGCACCGGTGACCCCGTATGGATTAAGCGTAAGATAATGAATGTCTGGATGGATGGATGGATGGTTGTGATCACATGACACATTCAAAGCAATATATATATATACAGCTTTTTGGTGATGCGGGACATCTGAAGGCCAGTGAGTCCATAAAATCCGTCTCAATGCATAGACTTTAACAAGCGTAGCATTTTACACATCCATGGCCAAAAATTAATTAGAAACTAATGGAGCAAGTGTTATTTGACCTAGTGTCCCGTTTGTTTAGTATACTATCAAAATATCTAAAGCGAATGTCGATAGTAAGAAAGGCTTTGTCCTGTTTCTGATGTAACTACACCTTCACGATGCCTGTAAGGGAAACGAGCTAACCTTAGTTATCAGCTAGCTTAAAACAGCCATTCATTCGTTCACACTTACCCTGGGTAAAAGCAAAAGCTTTTCTTCTGTCATTAAACAGAAAGTGACTTTGTTGCTTCTAAGCAGTATCCATTTAAAAACACCTTTCTTAGTCTGTCCAGTCCTGTTAATGCTAATGTAAGTCAAGTAGGAACATGATCATGACATAAAAGAAAACAAAGCCCGGATTTAAATCTAATCTATATTAATCCAGCCTTCACTTTTACTAACAAGACACATGCATCTTTACTGTACTTACAGCAAACTCAACCTGCCTGGTTCAAGTGAGCGAAATATAACAGGGGGTCTCGATTCCTAGTGCTGGAACCAGGATTTTCCTAATTCATCTGCTTCAACTCACGACAGGCTTGATCATCGTGTAACAAGCAAACCAGAAACAATGCAGTCACACGAATGTACAACAAAGCCATAGTCAGGTGTGGATTCTACAGTGCAATACAACATGCTTTATATAGGCAAGGAAGTAGATATTATATCATGATACTTAGAGACAATTTCATGATCGTGGACAGAAGCCATCAGCAGCAGATTCTTAACATAAATAAATCCATTCCTCTATCCATCCATTATCTTCCGCTTCATCCGCACAGGGTCACGGTCAATCCATAACACACTACGGGCCACTTTAGAGACCCCAATTAACTTAACACACATGTCTTTGGACTGTGGGAGGAAACCGGAGTACCCGGAGTAAACCCACGCAGACACGGGGAGGACATGCAGACTCCACACAGAAAGGATCCAGGCCGCTCCACCCTGGGATCGAACTGGGGACCTTCTTGTTCTTGCTGCCCGATTCTTAACAACCACTATACAAATATTCTCCCATACATAGTAAAGGGACTGTGGTGGCCTAGTGGATAAGGAACTGGCCTATGGACCAGAAGGTCCAGGGTTCATATCCCACCTCTGCTACAATTAGGCTCTTAACCCACAACTGCTTGGACTGTAAAACTGCAGTAATTGTAAGTCGCTCTGGATAAGGGCATCCGCTAAATGACAAAAATAAAACGTGTTGCACTTCATTCGATTAACGACGACGGACTGCACACTTTGTAAAGAAATGATTGATTTTTCAGTGTTGTCTTCGCACCAACGACATCCTCGACATGCTCAGAGAAGAATATCGTATATCTCGAAACAACAAAATTGATC
Source organism: Parotocinclus haroldoi (assembly GCA_034779995.1). Taxonomy (NCBI): domain Eukaryota; kingdom Metazoa; phylum Chordata; class Actinopteri; order Siluriformes; family Loricariidae; genus Parotocinclus; species Parotocinclus haroldoi. Next base: position 4,254 of record JAUZST010047102.1, on the reverse strand, counting down.
GCGATACAGTAAAATATGGTTGTATCGCCCACCCCTGCAAGGCAGTGTAGGTGTATAATCTAACAGCTTGTAAGACTTCATCCTTGCCTTTTCTGTGATCAGTGTGTGCAGGTTTCAGTTTTAAGTGATACACAGGGCTGAGCTCAAATCCCCAGCACCATGGCATCCGCTTCCAGAAATAGGGACCGCGACTAAGTACACTTAATTAAGACATGTACATCACTGAACCGAACAAACACAGAGTGGCCAGAGCAGATATGCGTGCTTATGCATGCGCACACACACACACACACACACCTCTTCAAGCAGCTCATGGTTGGTTGGTTGACACATGGTGTGTGACAGAACATCCTTTTTCAGAGATGCCTCACTATAAACATTTAGATAAACAAATACAGGATATATAATAGAATGCAGAGTAATCCTCGATAAACACTTTATTAATAACTCCTGTACAGCTTCTCAGTGACATGCAGTGAGGTCAAGGCCATGGAGGGCCACCGGACAGACAGAGCCAGATTTACACACATATATGAACCTCAAACAGATTAGAATACTGAATTATTAATCATCTGGAATGCCAGGGCAATGATTTTTCCTATTTAATATCGCATTCTTAATGCATGCATAGCCCAGTTCTATTTTACTTAATCGTGTTTTTGGTACGGCCCGTGTACAGGATCTACGCCTGGTTTTCATTATCGCTTGGTGGAAAGATGTGAGGTGGGACAAGGAAGAACCTGCTCAGTTTCAAATAGCTCTGACTCACAACTGCAGCCATGACGGCCTTCGAAGTTGATAAAGGTCAGATTTTTACTAATTCAACAATGGGACTGGCGTCAGTTCTTGGGCTCCTGGGCAGCACGGCAGCTCGGTTGGTAGCACCATCACCTCACGAAAAGGGCCTGGGTTTGATAGCAGGGTGAAGGGGCCTGCAAGTTCCCCCTGTGTTTGCATGGGTTTTCTCCCAGTGCTGTTAAACAGATTGTAGTTTTAACGATAGCAGCAAGCCTAAATATCTTTTACACAGACAGTTTGTGAAAGAAATGACTTAGACTACGGACATAAGACAAAATAAATAAGAGGTCTACAAAACAGCAAACTGTTTATATTACACTTTGTATTACATTAAATACTCATCCATATAATTAGCTAATCAGCTAATGTTGTAACCTTGCATGCCTAACGTGATGCAGACACAGGCCAGCAGCTTTAGGTAAATGTGGTAAACTGTGATCTCAGTGATTCTGACCATGACCTGACAGCTGGTGACAGAAGGGCTTGTTGGAGGGTTTCTACAACTGCTGATCTCCTTGGATTCTCACAGGAAACAGCAGTTCTGCTGAGGGAAATGCCTTGTTGATGAGAAGGGTCAACAGAGAACGGCCAGACTTGTTCATGTTGAAACATGGGTTTGCACTCTGTATGATCATGGTGCGCAGAAAACCTTGAGGTGACAGTGCTACAACAGCAGAAGGCCACATCAAGTTCAACTTGTGAAGGATTCGAGCCGATTCGATTTGATTTGTAGGGCGCCTTTCACAAGAGAAATGGTCACAAAGCAGCTTTACATTGTTTCATAAACACTGTCACAAACTGGCTTTGGGCAGCTAATAGAGAATTCCCCCTACACCCCGATAAATTACGTTTATTCTGCGTTCACGCTACGATTGATTCAAATCAATTCTATCATGTGGTTTAAATAGGTAGGTCATCTATCCATGAGGCTACTGTTGATACAGGCTGGCCAGACTGGACAGTTGAAGCTGAAAGAATGAAGCCTGGTCTGATGAATCTAGACTAAATAAATAAATCGGGACTAGGGCCGGATTTGGCACCAACAGAGCTGGACCATGGTACGGAGAATGTTGCTAGGTTTGAGCTTTGGTTTATACCTGAACGCCACAGCCTATTTGAGTGTTGCTGTTGACCATGTGCACCCCTTCATGGCAACTCTTAACCCGTCTTCTAATGGCTACCTCCAGCCGGACAAGGCACCACGTCATAAAGCAAAAGTCTCAAACTGGTTGCAACTGGTTCTTCCCTGGCCTTTGCTGACACTGGATCTAAATCCAATAAAACAGCTCAGGAGAATCACAGCATCTGAAAAATGGGCAGCAATTGCATGGTGCAAATATTTCAACATGGAGCAGAACGAAGGTGTTTTGAGAATGGGGGGGGGGTGTTTGTATGTTGTTTTTAATAACGTGTACGGGAAGCGTATATAGAATGGTTGGGCCAAAGACCAGGGAGCACTAGGGTACATGTTTGTTCTGATCTTTGTGGAGAAGGAAGCTCAACCAGATCAAGCATTTATGGGGACACTCAAAGACAGAGAAAGCAGAGAACTCACAACCATTACAGGATGCCCTTTTAAATATTGTGAAATTTTTCACATAACATGTTATCCACAACAGCTCGACTGAGCCAAAAGGGTGAACATACCAAATACTATGAAATTATCACTCAACCCATTGCTACCCATACCCAATAAGGGGCGTTGTTTGTTTGTTTGCTTGCTTGGCTTCTTTAACGCCGCTATCGGCATCAGTGGCCATCTAAGAGACACACACAAGGTTATATCCATACACAAGTTCATCTCAAGACTAGTCAAATATATACACACACACAAATCAATGCCAATTTAGAGACATCATTTAACCTATCGTGCATGTCTTTGGACTGTTGTAGAAAACCGGAGTACCCGGAGTAAACCCACGCAGACACGGGGAGGACATGCAGACCTTACACAGAAAGGACCCAGACCGCTCCACCCTGGGATTGAACCCGGGACCCTTGCTGTGAGGCAGCGGTGCCGCCCCACCGAGCCACCGTGCTGCCCAGTAGGGGGCATTGCACGGTGTGCTGTCAAACATTCCTCCTGTCGCCAGCATTAAACATTTCTATGACTTGAGCCCTGGGAGCTATCCAGTGGGTGCACCCTGTTGCCAGATGATGGTAAAACTGCCCTTTGGCACTAACCGCTGCCGACTAGGAGCACCCCAAAAACCTCGAGGTATAGGGAATGCTCCACAAGGTTATCAGGTCATAATGATTTGCGCTATGTTCATGTGGCTCAGGTTTTTACTCCTTAATATTTCTCCCACTTCCAGCATGTCGATTACAAGAACGGACTGTTCATTTCCGGTCTAATTTATTCCAGAGCTTAATGTTTTAAAGGGGGCTGTTTTGTAGAGATAACCAGTGTTATTTGGTTTGTGGTTTCAATGTTTTGGCTTATGGGTGTATGTCAGCCTTACTGGATTAAGACCGGTGTAGAAGCTACATTTGAACGTATATCATTCCTATTGTAAACTGGAGTTAACAGTGTTACTGTACGTATACATGCATTATGTAAAATCAAAAAAACAATGACTACAAATCGTATGAGAATAATAACAACAACAATAACAGTACAGTTATTCAGACCACGTAGGCACTTGCCGTTTTTCCCAGTGACCTGCAGTGTGGTAATGCAGTGTACAAAGCCTACAGCAAACATTTCAGGCTTATTCCACACTACTGACATTGCTCTTTTATAGCAGTAAACCAAGCGGTATTCGTGAAGGCAGTTGATGCCTGCTGTGGCGCATTGCGCTCTTCAGTGATTCGACTCTTTTTCCATAAAGTCATTAGAAAAATGAACGCAGAAATTACAAACCGCAAGCCCAAAATCTGACGGACACAAAGCAAACGGGTAACAGGTTGTCCGCAGAACGAATTTAGCTGGTCTCTCACCGTGTATGGCGGCTGCAGGCTGCGGGAGCAGCAGGGTAATCACGGCGCACATCACACACCGGCTCCACACCGAGTCCCGCCGCACCGTACCCTTCATCCATCCCGCCGCGCTCCGGCAACCTGAACGCACCGAAACGCGCATTGGACCGGGACGTGTCCGCTCTGCTCCGGTGTGTGAGACCGAGCCCGAGTTCGCCACGATCATTGGGGCATCATGGGAAACTTTAAGGCAGAGAGTCCGACTGTAACCGAGCCTCCTTCACACGGAGCGTCATTGCGGTGCCTAAAATGCGCATTTCATGCAGAAAGACGCACGAGGACAAAACAGCTCTGGAACCGACATGGACGTGATACAAACAGAACTGAGTATCCTTCCGTTAGAGTCAAATCTCACCGAGGAGAGGGGGGTGAGAGAGAGAGAGAGAGAGAGAGAGAGAGAGAGAGAGAGAGAGAGAGAGAGAGAGAGAGACGGGGAGAGAGAGAGAGAGAGAGAGAGAGAGACAGACAAAGAGACAG
>JAUZST010047091.1:0-25519 GCA_034779995.1 Parotocinclus haroldoi | reverse complement strand
GTTCTGGTCCAGGAGGTCATTCTGGGAGAGGAAACCAGAGACTTGGTTTAGAACTACTCTTTCTAATGTTTTAGAAATAAAAGGTAGTAGTGAGACCGGTCTGTAGTTATCAACCTGGGCGGGGTTGAGAGAAGGTTTTTTTTAGCAGTGGTGTCACCTGTGCTTGTTTAAAAGCAGTCGGGAATACACCAGATGTTAAAGAGGCATTGATTATGTGAGTGATAGCCGGAATGATTGTAGGTGCAATGGTTTGCAGTAGGTCAGAAGGAATTGGGTCAGAATTTGCCTTCTGTGATATAGAATTCCATCAAATACCTTTGTGTGGAACTGAAATGCCATTTTAAGACAGGGATTATTATCCACAAATAGTCCCTGACCACACGGTCATATTAAAAAGTCTAGTGGAAAGTCTTTTCCAAAGAGTGAAGGCTGCAAAAGATGACAAAAACAGTCATGTTTTGAATGTAATTTTTGGCTGTCAATAATCGTTTGTCATATCCTGTAGATATCTAAATAAAAGGAAATGTGAAAATTATGTGCACACTGACACACAGTGGGTCAGAGGGTAGAACCATTGCCCCCCAACAAAAAGACCCCAGGCTCATTCCCAGAGCGGAGTGATCTGCAGCCATGCTCAATTCAGACTACTAAAACCCTGAGTCACAAATGTAAGAGCTTAAATCATGAGCATCTTGATTAAATCTATGACAATATTAAAGCAAGGTAAAGCTTCAGAGTTGCTTCTAATGCTTGATGCATGTTGTGCATGGGATTATATTAATCACCAAGGTAATTAGAGACTTTAAAATGTAATGAGGTTAATTCAGCATTTATTAAAGTTAAGCTAAAAGATCTAGAAATGTAAACCCATCAAAAGGAGAAAAATTGGGCGTTTTAAAGCATCTATTTACCCCTTTATCAACACCACATGAAAGTAGCGGAAGTTCTAAATTGCATTGTTTGAGTTTCCTAGTTTTGCACTAAGCTTTAAATAAGGGCTCATAAGGAAGTCTGTAATGTAGGATCTTATGACTCACCTCACTTCTTTTAGAAGAATATGGATATACCTCTTTACTCACACATTCAGAGCATGTTGAGGCATGCAATATCAGGTTAATATGCATTTGCTGGAGGCTACAGAATGTAAAACTCTGAGGTGAAACAATGATTATGCTATCTAAACGATTGCGTCACAGGAACAAGTCGGTGAAGTCTCATGCTAGCGTCAGTGTGGGTCTCTGATTAACAAAGCAGACGTTTGGGTCATCCCCCAAAAATGCGCTTATGTGAGCTAGTATGAGGTATAAAGGACACATGACAAAACCAGAAAAATGAGTATTTAACAATTCATAATAAACTAGACGCTAAAATTAACCTGAAGTATAAGGCAGGCACCTGACTACAGATTCTAAAGCCATAGCACTAGCTAATTAGATATTTTCTTATTAGTGGTCAGCCAATTTGAGCAATTACTGGATTACAATATGAAAACTGTAGATGTAGTCATTAAAGGAAATCGATGGGATTGACGTGTTGTACCTCTTGTAACAGAGAAACACTTTGATTTTTGTGTGTTTTACTTATTTATAGGAGACAGAATGTTACTCGCTTTACTGCTCTCCCATGCATTCCAGCTCAGCCTTAATGCCTCACTGCATCGATCAAATTCAACTGAATGCTGGTTTGCTGTGCATCACCATGAAGAATGTAACTTGACACGATTCCTTATTTCCTTAATTGTGTTACTACTTCCTGATGAATCACCCTGTCAGTATCTTTTTTTATACTGTTAACCAGTTTTAGACCAGTGATGCTTAAATCCATTTTGACTTGGGTAATTCCTACAATTTTTTGCATCACCAGGAAACAACGATCCTTTAGCGTACTGTTGCCACCTTTACATAATTATAGGATCCAAATTACCCATATTCCATAAATATTCCATAATTTTTATGAGCAGTGTATTTAAAGGGAGGTAAACTGACCATGTTACCTTTAATAATGTGAAACACTACTGTCTTGTTAATAAGTAAAAGTCATAGGCAGTCCCTGAACTGAAATGAAACCAAATTCTGTACGTTAGTTTGTTAGTGAAAGTAACTGTTCTAATATAATAACTGCTCAATTTGTTCTAAACTAAAGTATCTAAGTGCTAAGTACTAAAGTGCACTGTTTTTCTTTGGGTTAAATATTAAGAATAAGGCTAGTTACGAGTGATTTAGCAACATTTAAAAAAAAGTATTTTGTAGAATTTGGATCCTCATCTCTGAAAATGTTTTTTCTGTTTTTGCTTTGGTTAGCTAATGATAAAGCCATTGTATGCTTTTTGCAGATGGATCATGTAGTGTCATGGGTGTGTACCTATCAGATCTGTCAATCTCAGCATGTAGTTATCTCCGGCATAGGCCGTAATAGTGTTTTCCCTGCTGCTATATGAAAAGGCTTTTAGAGGCTACTTTTGGATTTTGGGATTTTTTTGATAAATCTGATTTGTTGAAAAGGTTAAAGGTTAAAAGGTTTCTCATTTAATGATATAGCTTCAAATGAAGGTCATGGTGGCTGACTGTAAATCACTTGTGCCTTTTGGTGGATCAAACGATTCTCTTTATTGGTGGTTTGTCTGTGTCGTCTGGAGTCACTAGTCACTGTCTGTGTATGCTATCACAGAATCACTGCTCCTAACACCTACTAACAACTACATCAGAATGGCCTAGATGGTGGTGAATCTGTCAAAACAACCCTCCTACTTTTCTCCAGTTATGCACCCCCTCTCAAAGTCTGTCAACTGGGCAGAACGTATTCAGTGGCGTCACAAAGGCAGAGATGTCTAAAAGTCGACATCTCTCAACAAACAATACACTATGTAGCCTTTGAGAGCATTTTATAGAGCAGTGGAGAAAGCACCCTCTTGTGGCAAGACCCAGTGTCTAATCAGACCACATTTGCATTTACATATCTGCAAGGGATTTTTGCAGCAGTCTAGCATTAAAGCATGCTTTATTTCATTTGCTCATTTATATGTTCAGTATTTGAGTACATGTTCTCTTTTTATATGTTGCTTGTAGTTTTAGTCTACACAATGCTGAAATGGCACACACAATTAATGTGTGATTAAACTAAACTAACAATTACTTAACTTTATAGTCTTTTTCAAATGGCGTGGACTCTTAAGGTGTGTACTTCCGCTCTGAAAATGTGTTCAGAAGGCGCCTCAACTTATCAAATGACAGTTGCAGCTAATAATGAGGCCTGGGAAGAATGATATACTACACTGTAACTGGGCTGAATTTCCGAGTCATTCTGTTGCTTCCTGAGCAGCTAGCACATGACCCCAATCAGCGCAGCACTGCTCGTTATTCTTAGCAGTTTTTTCATTTTTTGTTTAAGTGAGAAATGTGTAATAGGAAAGTGCAGCGTATGTGTGTCCTTCATCCAAGAGTCTGGGTTGAAATATCAGGCTGATGTGTCACAGGGGGTCAAGTAGGTAATGTGTGGGTGAGGAAGACAGTGAGGAGCCATGGGAAGACTGTGTCATGTGTTTGAAATATTTTTAATTATGAATAAGGGAAAAATAAAGAGAGCCATTTTAGTGTTTACACATTTGTATGATTGTGTCTGTTAATATGCAAATACGCCTGTAGGCCTGCTCACATTTGTCACTGCAGCATCAAATTATGAGTACTAAAATGACACAAATCATCAAAACATGCTTATCTTTTGAATTCCCCTACAATAGTAAACTTTGCTCTTAATTTGCATGTGGATGTTTTAGGTATTTTTTTACTGGTGTTACAATGCTTAATAAGCAGCTATACAACTCCTTATGATAAAGCAGGACAGCAAACTAAGACAGTTGAAAACTGATGACTTAAATTCTTCGGAAGAAGATAATAGTTTAAATATTTTATGGGGGGGTATGGGGTGTGTGGGCGTTTTTTTTTCTGAATGAGCAGAATGAGTCACAGAGAGAGAGTGTGTGTATGTGTGTGTCATAGACATACTATAAATGGGAACTCTTTCACTAGTCTAAACATTAGTTGAGTGATAACGTTGCCTCTCACAGTGTGTGTTTACTACTTGGGTGTTTGGGATAGCCATGAAATGTAAGTGTTTTTGCATCCTCTATACGGCTGTGACTATCAGGAGATTGTGTGATATTGGGTTTAAAACATATTAAAATATTTTTAACAAACTAGACATAATACGTTGACTACTAATTTGTCAATCTAGTAAGTTTAAACATATATAAACTTTTTAGCTGACATTTTTTAGATCGGATGTCTATTAATGGATCCAATATTGATTAACTTGCATAATAAACTTTTTTTTGTTTGATGAAAAGTGATATTTAGTGATAATAGCATGATATTGCATATTCAGCTTGTATGTGTTGGGACTTGTAAACTGACCTTGAGGCCTCTGTAGGCATGACTAAGTAAGCAAGACTTTCACAGCTGCTGCTTCATTGCCTGGATGTTGACCTCAGATCATAGTGAGGGAGAGTCAGGTTATTAATGGATCTTCTATGATAACAGTAGATGAGTAGAGTGTCTTTCACTTTGTTAGCAACTGTTTGAGTTTTAAGGTAAAATCTGAGCATTGCTTGTTCTTGTAATGGATCTGATTCAAGTTTCTGTTTTCCATTGTTTATGCTCAAATTAAAGAACATGATTTAGGAATGTCTGCACATTTAAAAATGTAAAAAAACATCTGCTTGACTCACATACTGTGTGAGGTGAGAAGCTGTTATCAGCTAAAATAAGAGGAAATGACTTGTTTATTTTCAGAGAATTATAAGGAGATAATTTGTCTAAAATGTTTCAGGAAGTAACACAGACTAGACATGGATCAAGATCTTACAGTTAGTGTTACTATATACTGAGGACCTGGTGACTTGACTATCTGTATATGGAGAACAAAACCAGATTCAATTAAAGACATGTAATTATCATGTTAGCTTTGACCATGGTTCATTTGTGTGTAATGCTGCTAAACTCTGAACCAGACTTTAAGTGGGATTTCAAACGGTTGTCTTTAATTATGTGTGCTTGTATAATGAGTACTTCTCAGCAGCACATTCTATAGTTCAGAGAATGAAAGACAGTGCTATCTGAGGACCATCTCGCTTTAGCCACTGTTTTGCGTAGCAGGAATTTTCATTCCCAAATCATTAAATGCTGATGCATGGGTAGAACCTGTTGGTGTCATTATAGAAATGATGCAGGTGCGCTAATGTGTCAGGCATTTGATGTGTTCAGTGAAAAACATCACACGACAATTGTTTAAGACTAACCGATTGGATTTCCAATGGAGAGCTCCTTGCCACATTGACTAAGTACTTGATCTAGTAAATCTTTTGCATTTATATAAAGCTTATTTATTTACTTGTTTATTTAATGTCACATCAGCATCCATGGCAAATCATGGCAGGAGAAATGTTAACCCACGTGATTATAAAAATTATATATGATATATATTTACCCAATATTTATTTATGCCATGAAATCCAAGGTTTTGCGTATAGGGCTGCAAACCAGAGCACACGAATGAACTGATTTACAAATGTTGGTCACATCGCTGTGGGCTCGCATGGGTTAAGTCAATTCTAGTCAGACACATTTACACTGTGCCAGCAACCAGTTAATCTAATGCCTCATATGTCTTTGGAATATGGGAGGAAACTGAAGTAAATGAACTAAATATATGCGGAAACAGGGAAAACATGCAAACTCGACACAAAGGGGCTGAGGGGATCTCTGGTGCTTGAGGCAACTGCACTAACCCCTTGCTCCACCCCATTTATATGAAGTCACTAATAGGTTGTGTCCAATTTACAACAATAGAGACCATAAGACTCAAGAGTAAAATCACCACTACATTTTAAGCATCAAGCTACTGAAGACTAATCATTACACTATCTGTAGTATCATCGTTGTCTATTTTTAAAAACAACGAGTTATTCTAGATGTGTTAAACACTGATTTTAAGTCACATGAACTGTAGAATCTTTCTACAATTGCAAGGTATTGCATCACTTGACACCCGTGGCGGAAAGTGGTACAAGTAGTGAGAAACCTGAAAAAGTGTTGACTCACTTCCTCTCTTCAGAAAAGCTTATCCATACTAATCTGGTCAATGTTCTAAACATCAAAGCCCTTGTTATGGCTCTGCAATACGTCCATAACATTTCATTTGGACATTTATAGGTATGTCTGAGACTATACAAATATAAAGGAGTTGGAAAATCCACCAGCATCATTCAGATTTCTGCTTCATAAATCAAGGTCCAGAACCAGACTTAAACAAGCTTAATTAACCTTAACAATTACAAGGCAGGCAACACGTTAGCTTTGGTTCAGCTGTCTAGATGAAAGCCTTTCTGCCAGTACATCAGTGATGACACATCAATGCTATTTGTGCCTGTATTATGCTCTTGGGTGGTAATTGGGGGTGTAGAGCAGATGCTGATGAGCTTCTGCCACCCCAGAGCACTTGAGCACAAACTGCTGAGTCAGAGTAGCTCCAGTCTAGATGGTAAAGTGACACAATGTTGGACTTTCCTTAAAAATCCCCTTTTCCCTTTTTTTGCTGACAGTATTGCCTGAGTCCACCTCTTGCCTGCTGCTTCTTGTGCTATTGATGGAACTTCCTGTCTTATCAATATCTCATACCACATCAATGACTCAGCACAAAGATGGTCTTATGAGGTTATATCAACAGATGCATCGACTGCTGAAACTAGTGCAAGGAGTTATGGTAAGTTTAATGTGAATACTTTGAGAAACACCCCGTTTATCCTCCTGTATTCTAAATTGGACACTTGGAAAGACCTGACAGGAGAGCACTGCAGTAGCCAAGTTTTGATACAGGGAAAAGAACCTGGGTGGCCTCTCTGGAAAGGAATGGTCAAATTCTCCTGATGTTGCAGAGGATATACCTGCATGACTGGGATAGACTGACATTTAAGAAGTGAAACACAGCTGTTATCAAAGATTAAATGTAGTATTAAAGGTAGTTTCTTGCATTCAGAGGATGTGATGGAGGAGTTTACAACAGGGTATCTTGATGAGGGGAGATGTCTCTAGGAATGTAGAAATATATGGTTCAGTCTTGCTATATCAAAAATGAGGAGCATATCATATCAGTCTGGCTAGTGTTGAAATAAGGAGTGTATCTGGATATATCTCCAGATATTCTAAGATAGGGGTTGGGACCTAAGGACCTACAGGTCTCCACATAATATGAAGGTAAGGTGAGTTAAATGTCATTGATATAACAGTTGTAAGAGAAGCCATGTGAGGCTATCTAGAGAATGGTCATATAGAGAAAAAAGAAGAGAACCCAGCACAAAGCCATGTTTAGTGTCCACATGAAACAGATTTGGATCCATTCCTTAATACCTGATTTATTCATCCATCAGATAGGACGTAAGCCACTACCATTCCATGACTGGAGAGGACAAAAAGGAGAATCTTGTGGCTGACCATGTCAAAGACTGGTCAGTCATTGCAGTCGAGAATGTTTGTTGCTCCATTTTTTAGAACCCTTTGTCAGATGTTTACATGGTATAATAAAATATAATGATAAGCATTCCATACATTTACATTTTTATTGAGAGGTACATACAGTATAAGCAAATAATTATTATCTAGAGCCTTGTTCTTTAGGACTTCTGCAATTCGCCTTGGCATGCTGGATATCAGCATCTGGGTTTGAATGATGGCAACCCATACTTGCCCAATCAGTATTTGGAGTTGTTCACAGTTTCTGGGTTTTTGTTTGTCCACCATCTTTTTAAGGGTTGACCACAGGTTCTCAATGGGATTGAGATGAGTTTTCTGGCCATGGACCCAAAATGTCAATGTTCATCGAGCCATTTGGTTATCACTTTTGTGACATGGTGCCCCATCATGCAGGAAAAAGCATTGGTCATATTCAAATTGCTCCTGGATCATTGGAAGAAGTTGCTCCTGGAGGATGTTTTGATACCATCCCTTATTCATGGCAGTGTTTTTAGATAAAAATTTGCATGAACCCACTCTCCTGCACGAGAAGCAACCCCACACATGAATGGTGCCAGAATGCTTCACTGTTGGCATATGACACAGGACTCATGGTAGTCCTCACCTTTTCTTTTCTGGACATCATTTTTCCAGATGTCCCAACCAGTCTAAATGGTTTCATCATAGAAAATAACTTAGTTCCAGTCATCTGATGTACAATCCCTGAAAAAATGGTAGTTGGCTCTTGAAGATTTTTTTACAGAGAAGTGGCTTCCTTATTGACACCAAACCATCCTACAAACCCTTATTGACACCAAACCATCCTACAAAAGCCATCATCTCATTGTGCATTTAGATTCACTCACACCTGCCCTCCTGCCATTCCTGAGCAAGCTCTGCACTGGTGCTGACCTGATCTTGTAGCTGTTTCCTCTTTATGATATGGTCCTGACGCTTGCTTGACTTTCTTGGGTACCCTGAAGCCTTCTTTATGGCAACTGAACAACTCTGCTTGAAATTCTTGATGATTTGATTTAGGTTCTATCTTACAAGCAGCAATGTACTTTCCTGCGAAAGGCTTCTGATCCAATGAACTAACAACTCCACTTGTTTCCTTGGTTAACAGAAGAAAACTTAAAAGCACCACTACCCCTTTAAAGCAACCTGTCTGCTCTTCTAATCAGCATGGCAATGATGAGTGATATCAGCTGTCTTGTCCTTATTAACATTTTCTAATACTGACATCATTTCAGTGATTAACGAGCTAATCACTGAAATGATGTCAGCAGGCCATTTTGTAGGGCTGGAATGCAGTAATGTAATACAAATTGCCACGATAAAAACGGACGCAGCCGTTTTGTCCATAACTGTACAGTAGCTCCAATTATATTCAAACATTAACTCAATATCTGCAATTTTCTTACAGAACAAGTTTGATTATGATTTACTCTTTGAGCAGGACCTCACTACCCTGCCAGCTTTACACTTCAGGCCACAAGACTTTGCAGTTGTGGAGGTAAACACGTCATATTCACACATACACATAAAACATAGCCACTTAATTGTATATCATGTACAGTGTATCTTCATTGCACAATAATTATTCTAGATAGGTTCAGTTACAGTTCTTAACAATATTGATTATACAGTGTTAGAATATATCACAACATTTTTGACAGTTAACTTAGCCTTGTTCTTAAAAGTAATGCTTCATGTATCTTCTTAATAACCAATTACTCTTTTAACTCCACAGGTAAACAAAACCATATCACAGCTCTCTTTTGGCCTTCACTGTTTCAAGTTGCACTTTGACTGGGTACACAACTGGCAGAAACAATTAGGTTTGGTGTCAACTGGAACCACGGAAATCACAGACAAAATTAATTCAATCATCAGTTTGATTCAGAGACAGGTAAGATCCACAGTGTCTGGAATATTTAACAACCTTGTTTTATGCAGAACATATACTATACAGTACTATAAGCATCAGGTACAGAAATGACAGAATAGCACAGGGGTTACACTGTTGTGCTTAACATAATGTAACCCTTCCCTAATGGCTCCATGCAACAAGACCTTTAGCACATGTCAAAATAATACAAATAATCAAACAATTTTAAGGGGAAACAAATGTATCTTTTATTATTATTGTATTTGCCTAGAAGTTATAATAAACAATCAGCAAAAAAGGACCAGTATTTTCTATAGCCACCCACACACGCATAAACGTGTTATTATTCTAACAGACCAAATTAAACAGAATACACCAGATCTGATATCAAGTCAGTTACGTCTTTGTTTCAACTTATTTTTAAAGTCTGCTTACTGTCCAAGAAGGAAGAGGGAAAAAAACCTTTTGTGTGCGAAAAGGTAAAAAAAATATTTGCTTGAGATAACCGTTGGGGACCACACGTCGAACCTGGTGTCCGGATGTACTCCGTTACTTGCCTCTTGCTCGGAATACCAGTATTACTCACAAAGAGGTGCATGGGACGAGTTGTGGAAGGGAACATGTTGCTCCCTATAACTTTGCCCGTAGAGGAAAAAATGTAGAATTGTTCAAAATACGTTCGTCCTTCCTCCACTGCAGAAAAGACGCCGACTGTCCACTTTGTGAGCAAACCGGCAACCAAGTTCTTCAGTTGCTTTTTCCCCTCTTACACGAGGTTTGCCATCACTCGTAATTAAGCACCGCGCAGGTCAGCATACCGGAACGTAGACTTTTTTCTCTCTGCTCCCGTTAGTAACGTGCAGTGCACTTTTTGCCATAAGCAAAGGTAAAAAAAAAAAACCCAATGCACTAAAACCACGCATTCATTCACTCAAACAAAAACCCAGAAACTGTGATCAACTCCAAATACTGATTGGACAAGTAAGTATGGGTTGCCATCATTCAAGTGCAGATGCTGATATCCAGCATGCCAAGGCGAATTGCAGAAGTCCCAAAGAAGAAGGCTCTAGATAATAATTATTTGCTTATTACTCTCCCTCTATCGTCTTCTTGCCCCGAGCTTAATCATGCCCGCCCCCTTCAATCCTGACTGGACTCGAGAAATTTGCCACTAACCACCCCCTAATACTTTTGATTGGTTATCTCTTATCATTTAAACTTAACTGAAACGACAGCCTATAATAGAATACGATGGAATGAGAAGTAGGGCACTATGGGAAATGAAGTTTACTCTTCTTAAATTTAACGAATTTAGTTATCGAACACTATCTGAAAATTAAGTACATTTAGCTTCAGAAAGACTGCCACCCTTGATAAAGAGGGGTACACATTTTATTCACAAAAAGGTCTGTGTGGGGATTCAGTTTAATCTCACATTGAATATGCAAGATAAATTGAATGATTCATTTAAATTAATGTATTAAAATTACATAAAAATCCCTTAACAAAGAATATTTTCATCACATTTATTGGCAGCTCTATGGTAACATATGCAATCACACCGTATAGCAGCACTGAGTCTTCTATAAATCCTAAGTAGATTACAGTGCAAGTAATCAGTGACACTCTCCAATACAGAATCCTCTTGAGACTTAAGCCTTCCCGTCTGGACTCTCGTCATACCTGTACCCTTCTGGTTTTGGTTCATGATTTGGATGAGATGACTTTGATATCCATGCCAAAAAGCATGATCCTGTTGTCACAGAACCATCTTGTATAGATTTGGGTGTGTAGATTTAGATATGTTTTGGTCTAACCACAACCTATGTTGACTAAACTCTATTTTGCAACTTGAAAACTCCAGATACCCACTTGTGTTTAGGTGAAAGAAAATTAGTTTTTTGGTGCAATTTAAAAAATAGACTTTGTCAATCTCTGCTTGGACTCTCCAACCTACACATCGTTTGTGAGATCAAAATATGCATCCAGGTCCAGACAGGGTCATACCTCTCAATATTTTTTTTGAAATGCATCGTGAAATAAATACAAATACATTTTGTGTTGTAAATACAAATGCCAAACATGCGGGACACCCCTGGTCTGGAACAGACAGATCCAATACCAGGAAAGAACTATCATTTGGGAAGACATCTGGTCTAACCAGGCCAACATCCTGGAAGTTGGTACCCAATGACGTGAGCCTTCACTTGACTAAGCTCATATAATTCAAAGAGAACCCAACACTGGCAAGACTCTTCACTATGCCAAACATATCTTATCTCACCACAGGCAGGATATTAACTAAGGCCAGTTTGCCAATCACTGTGAGGTGGGGTTTGACCTTCAAAGTGTTTTCTCCTTGGAATCTCCTTGTTCCACTAAATGATAAGTTCTGCCTGGTTAAAGGTCTTGGTTCTGTCTGAGTTCCTTGTTCCTGTTCCTGACCATTTCATAAATATTATTCCCTTATTTTTTCTACTTGTTTCAGTAAAATTACCCAAGAGAGTAATGAGGAGTATATTACTGAGTAGTATATTTGGATTTGCTCAATTTAATGTGATCTTTGAATATGACCCTGAAATTTTGTGAATCATGTTGTTAACTGCTATGGTTTCTTTTTAGGGAAATGATGTAACTCCCCAGAATACTAACCTCTCTCTAAGTCCCCTTTCTTCTACGTGGGAAATATACCAGACATCTGCAATAGTCTTTAAGAAACTACGACACTTCTGTGACTGGTATGTCAGAGCTCTTCGAGTCCTCAATCACCGAAGGCAATAGATTCCAAGAACACCAACCCAACATGATCCCCACTCTGATAATGGTGGCTCTGGAAGAACGAGGAACAGTGGGCACCTTTTCCTCCCAACTCATGTGTGTAAATCATACCCAAGGACTGGTCTTTCAGGCATTTCTTGACTTTTGCCAACAGGAAATGCTACTTTCCTCAAGGGCGAGTGCTCCTAGTACTGTATTTCTGCCAAAACTGTAACATATAGTTAATATTTAATATTTATTTAATTGAATTTGTGTTTACAAAATTAAGTGTTTTTTATACTTTTTATACAGGAAAGACTGAATAAGCACTTTAATTTATAGGATCTATGGTTTATATTTATTTTATTTGTGTCTATAACATAACTATACATTGGTAAATGTACTCTGCAGTGGAACAAAGCTGAAGGATATCGTTCAATAAACCAGTGTATTAGTTAATTAAATGTCTTTTTAGCTAGGGATGACTGTAAGCGAATGTTACAGTTACATAGCACTTACATGCACCATTACTAGGACTTAGAATTAGAATTAGATTATTTGTAAAAAAAATTAAAAAAAAATTACAAAAAATGAGATGGCATTAATAGTCAATTACCAGGTGCCAAGATTATTATGTTGGTAATGTTAGTGATATGTTGAAGGAAACTTCTCCACTTGTTTTTTAGAGTACTGTATTTACTATATATGATGCTTTTAATATTGTTATTTTTATACTGTTTTGTATTGTATTTTAATAAACAATCCTTTTATTAATATATATTTAAACACTTATTTTGGTTTACTTGAGCATTAATAATACGGGATGACAAGTAACAAGTACGTCTCCAACTTAGTTTTAAGGTCTTCATCCACGTTTTACTCATAGATAATCTACCTAGATTAATATCACACAACCTGTTGTCATTGTTATGTTTTGAACTTTGTTTTGGCTTCATTCAGTCAGGTGTGCCCAAACCTTTGACTGGTCAAATGAAGCATATACCAATAACATGGTATTTTCCCAGAATGTGATGCATAATTCATTTTGCAGTAATCACAAAACCAGTAACTTGAGAATGTGGCTTAAATGGTTATAAAATAACATTGTTGAAATCAGACTTCAGATAACTTCAGATTAGTTTAGAGAACTAAAAGCTAACAGATTAGTTTTGGTAGAACCAAAAAGTGGCCAAATTACTATCAAAACTCTTATTAGAACTGTGGACATTATGATCAAACTATGGAAGTACTTTAAAGCACGCAATTTACAGTTTTATCTGTATCTCACAGTACATTTTTTCCTGGGACTTGCCAGTAATAAACAAACTTTGGCCACCAGATGGCAATGTGACCCGAATTTTTGCCAATCTGACCCTGTCAAGTCACGTCGGTAATGTGGTAATAAGTCTGTCTGTAATGTGAACGAATCTGTCCCTGAAACGTCTCGCGTGCGCACATTGAAACGTCACAGGTCGCCTTCGTCAGTGTATAAAGGTGTAATGGATGCGATCGCAGCTCATACGTGGAACAGAAAACATCTCACATGATGGCGAAAAATGGCCAGCCGACCGCTACGTTTAGAGCCTTTTGTCTCCTTATACGTAGATTTATTCCATTAGAATCACACGTTTTACTTTCACTGATAAGCACAAATACCCGAGAGTTACATTTTTAAAAAACTATCACAACAATACTCTCTTGGCTTAGAAAAAAAAACTAAAAACAGGTCAAGTAAAATATATTTCTAAGTAAGTAAGTAAGAAGTAACAAGAACAGAACCCAATATTTATGTAGGTTTTTAAAATAAGACCTGCTTTAAGCATATGGTTCTGCTTACAAAAAATAGGGAATGTTTCCAAATGAATACGAAGAGGATCCCACAAGAACAGATACGAAGATCTGATCCTGCCCATGTCCCATCATTGTCAGTGTGTTTTGGATGATCGTACACTCTACTGAACAGTAAATGTGTGACACTCTCGTCCAGTTTGACATTCTTCTGTTCATCCCCATGAATATATCACTTTCCAATTTTTGGGGAAAAAAAGTAATTTGCTTTTCTGATGATCTTGTTTAATGAAAAAAAATCGCTTAATATTCATTTCAAAATATCGCATATTTTTGTGAGCAATTTGGGGAATTTATTTTCATTAAGCCGCAAAAGCGTTTTAGGTGGGTGGTAAATATGCATGTTAAATTTCATCCCAAAGATCAGTGTCTGTTGGCAGATAAATTGATTGACTTTACAATACTCCATCATTAGAAATGGTGATTTTAAGATTTTAAAATATCCTTTAATATGTGTGTACAGTAGTATACATGGAAGCTTAATCCATGTAGTTATCATGCTTGTTTGTAAACAGTTTGTGACTGTTTTATGAGCGTTTTGAGGACTCATTGTACTGATACAATGTGGATGTATTTACTGGCTAAGACTCTTTTTCACTCAGCATTTACACAAACACATCTAATGCTATATATACTGCTCCCAAAAATAAGCGGCTACTTCTAAATGAAATATCCCCTAAGTTTTGTCAGCAGTGTAAATATAACTTATACATGAACATAAAACCTTTTATTTTCTTACTGTGTTTTTACATACAGCAGCTTCTAGCAGGGTTTAATAGAATAGTGTTCCTGGGCCTGAGTGTATTTGCGATAGCATGAGGTCATGTCTACTACGGAGTATTCTTCTGTAAAAAACTACTTTTGTAAATCCAAATGCAGGGCAGGTGATATTACACCCTACATATTTTGACTGTGGACTTCTGTAACCTACCATTTCGTACATATTGTCCTAGATGTTTTATCTCTGTAATTAGAAGAGGTGTCATACTTCTCTGACAATGTGTTTCACTTACTGGATAGAGCAGATTTAAAATGAATATTACACCCATTTTTGAACCATTTCAATTATTTATTTGCACAACAATGATAATCTGACAATCGGACACACACACACACACACACACACACACAAGTAATGGGAAATGTTAAATTTGATGTTCAAGCATTAATGGGAAACATGTTTTGCACATTGCATACCTTCAATGTTTTTTGGCTTATAGCAACCAAAGAAGCAAGAAAAACACCAGTAAGCATGTAGACATAGAAACACTGACCCTTAAAATATAGTTAAATGAAAATACTTTCTTACGTTTGCATTGTGATTACAGTGAGTAGAAATAACATAGGTCGGCATGGTTAAGGACAAGGTATATTTAAACTTTAGGTTCATTAGCAAATATGGCAAACTTGAAAAAGACTCAAGTCTTATCTATTTTAGATTATTCTCAAAGAAGCAGTCACAACAAACACCATCTTATTTTTTAAAATAGACAATTTCCAAACTTTCTTTCCCACTGTGGTGATTGCTCGCCAGGTATAATTTGACATATTTCTGAAAAGGCTGACACGAATGAACATGTAATTCAGACCTGAATAGATTTACTCTTGAGAGACAAACATCTGATAGAGCAATTGCACAATACCCTGACAAGAAGGAATATAGCTTAATGTCACACTTTCATATTAAAAAAGGAAAAATAAGTGTGTTTTAAAATTGGTCCATGAAAGTGCAAGACAACAAATAGATTTCACATTTTTACACAAATATTTAAATATATTGAAAATAGCAGTTGCAACAAAAATAAAATATTTTGTTTATGTATGTGTACACACGTTGTACAATCGTTTACAGAATAAATAAATAAAACACATTTCATGGTAGAAAGTGCAGCAATACTCACACATATCAATAAACAATTGTTTACAATTTAGCTTTGAGATGTGAAAATCACAATCACCATAACACAGTACCATAAACCATTAGTCATTCTGAAATTTAAAGATGAACAATTATTCTGGTCAATTTGCAATGCTACTACAAAAAAAACCAGAAACCCTTATGTTTTAGTAATTGAGTCTGTGATCTCTAAACTATATATGCTGGGTGCTGGGTATAGTTTAGCTAATAGTTCACTGGTGTTAAACCATTGAATTAAGCTGCACTTGCAACATCTAGACGTGTTGCTACTAATAGATATCTACATTTTAACTAATTGCCCTATTTACGTGTACGAGTACAAATGTATTTCAGCTTTGGATAAATCCTAAAGAAGCTTAAAAGCTCTGCAACTTGATTCTGGGTATCACGAAAGATTATGGATAATTACATGTTTAATATACATTAGATTTAATAATAAAACTTTCAACTTATAATCCAACTAAAAGTAGAGAGAGTTGTGTTATATTTTTAATGAAAAGATTTACAGATTTAAATTCATTTGGGGTTATATTCCGTTAAATTACTTTGTATAATAAGCAATAAAATGTTAATTTAATTCAAAGTCATTTTAAATGGTTTAAAAAGTTTAGTTTTTAAGTCATATTAAAATAATTATGCAACAGAATTATACCTTAATGACATTAAAACTGTGGGTGGGTTGCCCTAATTAAATTATACACAAAAGTACTTCAGTATCCTTTTATATACTATATACTAACAATAGAATAACTCTCAATTGTCAAATGTCTTCTCTTTGTCTTCATTAATATCTATTATGTACTTCTTCAAAATTTACACGCCATCCAGTGTGGAATTATTCGATTTCTCTGTAGTGGATGTAACCAGTGGCTCTGTAGCAGATTCAGGTTTCTGCTCACCATCAGTTGCACCTGTTGCTGTTTTCAGATCTCCACTGGGCTTCTCTTTCCCATCAGAATTGGCCTCCACCAGTGGTACTTTCTCCTTGACTGAAGAGGAAGACATTGCGACTTCCCCTTCCTCACATACACTGGCATTCTGTGTAGGTGGAGCCCTGCTGAAACCACGAGCGATCTCATCAAAGGTTCGACCCTTTGTCTCAGGAACACGGAAGAACGTAAAGATGAAGAAGAGGATGAGGAAGACCATGAAGATCAAGAAGACATACGGCCCACACAGTTCCTGTCAAATGATATTAAGTACATTTTAGGATCCCTCCAAAGAACAACACAAGTACCAACAAGCCTCAAAACATTTCACTCAAATTTGATTAACTTCATAAAGTCTAGCCGGTGCAGAGTGACAATGCCTTTGATGTTTTGGGAGAGGCAAAAATAGACTTATGGAATCCCCAACGTAGAAAAGCCTTTCCTTATTTCATATTTCCGTCTTACTCTCTCATGGATTTCAAGATTGTTGTGTTTGCTTTCTTAGTATTCTCTTTCTCTTTTTGCCTATTCTCACTTATTATTATTCTTTTTGCTTATCTTCACTTTTGTCACTTATGACTTCTAACACCTAAAGGCCGCTCACACTGTAAGAAACAATATTCTCTGTTTTGATGAAACCAAGGTTTAACTTTCTAGCCTGAATTCTAAGCGTCATGTCTGGAAGAAACTATGCACTGCTCATCACCTGCCCAAAAACATACAGTGAAGAACGATGATGGCAGCTTCATTTTTTAATTTACAAAAAAATCTAAAATTCTGTTTTCATTCTTTGAAAAATATGTCTGAATCTTTTATAATTTAGCACAAGACTGCAACATAACGAAATGAGCATCATAAACTCTCCCACTAGTTAGCCCGGTGAGGTTTGGCTTGAGCTGCATTATTCTGGGTCTTGGCTTTGTGGGTTCTGTCCTATTCTCTAGGCCCCCACAATGTTACGAGTTTCAGGGCTTACTCAGGTGAATGGAGACTGAATGGTGTGCCGGTTACACAAAATGCCAAAATGCATTGGTGCCAATAACTGTAACACTTTCTTTTTTTAGAATATATTTACTTGGGGTAAAGGTTAGATTTTCTAATATTATCTGTGGTAGATTAAACAAACACAATGGAAAAATTAACCGACACAAGGATATAAATTTCAATTTCTTCATATTTCCATAAGTGCATCACTAACCGACAGTTTAGGGAAGCTGATGCCGACAAGGAAGTTGGCTGTCCAGTTGGAGCATCCAGCAACGGCCATGGCAGCAGGACGTGGCCCCTGGGAGAAAAGTTCAGCCACAATGAACCACGGGATTGGTCCTGGACCCAACTCAAACATAGCCACAAAAGCAAACACTGCTGCAATGCTCAGGTAGTTGAGAGACGGGATGTAGTCCTGTTTGGGCACAGAAACAGGCGGAAGTTCAGAATGTGTGAGCTATGTCTAGATACATAATGTCACAGTAATTGCATACAGAATATAAATGTATAAAATTCAATATTTTAAATTTTTGAATAATTCAATTAATTAATTATTATAGGGCTACACTATTAGACATATCCACTGATATTGCTTTATAATGTTACTTCAGTGGCAAATGCTACTGTGACCTACCAATACCAGGGTGATTGTCATAAGCAGGGTGCCGACTGCCATACCGGCCAAGCCAATAAGGTGCAAAGTCCTTCGTCCAGCTCGCTCAACCAGAAAGAGCTACAAGGAAAAGAACCCACATGTGGGATATAAGCATTACAGCCTACCGTTTAGAAGATCTTTGCAAGTCTAGATGCATGTGTACTTACAGATACCACAGTGAAAACAGTGTTCACCACTCCAGCACCTATGGTAGCGTATATGGGCTGTGTCACACCTGCAGACTCAAAAATACCTGTCGAGTAGTAGAACACCTGGGGGAGGGGGGGGGGCATATGAAAGATGTTATTTAGGTGCTAAATAACTTTTTTGAGTGATAAAGAATTTTTGAAGTGCTCTGCAGTGCACTCCACTCACAGCATTAATGCCAGACAGCTGCTGGGAAAGCTGAAGCATGACGGCGATCAGAAGCGGCTGGCGGTACGTGGCAGTGCGGAAGAGTTCTGAGATGGTCACTTTCTTTTCCATATTCATTTTTACACTCTCTTCCTTCATCTCTTGCATATCCTTTGATACATCATCAAAGCCACGGAGACGGACCAGTGCTGGAACACCAAAGGTTAGTTAGAAAATTTTGGACTGTTTGAATCAGTTAAAGTGTTCAGATATATATGTTTTAATATATTATGTATTATTATTGTTTATTAGTTGTATTTAACATTCAGCATTAACGGCTATAATCAACACATTAATCATAGGCCAATGTTTTTAAGGTCAAACTTTCGTTTCCATTAAAATCTTAATTTGTAATAGCTTTTTGGAGCAGAACATGTAAACCATAACATTTTGGTGTCCATATAGTGCCCTACACAAGTCTGGGTGAATCATAACTTGGCCCATTACGGTTATCTCGCAGTGAAATGAACTGCGAAAAATCAAGCCTTTATTTGAAGTAAATCTGAAAACCAATAATATAATGAAAAAATCCCATCTTATAAGGTTGTAGAATACAAAGCAGTGCATTTCAGATTATTCCAAAATCTCTCCATTGTGCTCTCCCAATAAGTTGTATATGGCATTTTGATCAAAAGACAGACTTGGCCATGGTAGAAGCTTGATCTTAAATCCTTTTTGTGTTGATCTGGATGTTTTAAATAACTTTCCTGCTGGAACATCCAAATGTGAAATATATTTGGTTTCTTGGCAGAGGCAGACATATTTTGATTTAAAATAACAATTTTAGATAAAAAAGCCCCAGCAACAACATTGCCACAACATCAGCCATACTTATGAGTGGCTGACTGTTTCAGTGTAGTCGTCCTTTTTACACCAAACTCACCTTGGCGGTTTGTTTATTTTTGTTTTCATTTGGGCATAGAACGCTGTTCCAATCAATGTCCCTGCAACAAACTCCAGGTGCTTAAGTTTGTGGTTAAATGAGAGGCTAGGCTTTTACCTGACAAGCTTTTCATACATATCAGTGGGTGTCTTATTGTAGTTTCTGACATTTGGTCACTCCAAGATACTACTTTTACTCTGTAACTCAACAGTCATCCTTTGTTTTTCCACTCTTACAATCCTCCTCACTGTGCCTGGATACATGTGTGTCCTTATCCAGGCAAGTTTGTCAACATTGACTGCAGTTTTACAGCAACTATTGCTGTACTATGACTGCACTTCATGAAAAACATGGTACATTTATGAAAAATGAAAATTATTTATTTATGAAACAAACTAAATTCGCCTGACATAAATATTCACTCAGACTCTTTTCTGACACATAACAGTAGCTCTGAATGTTTCCAAATTATCTTGATTATACTACAGATGTTTTTTTTTTACAACTTGGAAGCTTAACTGGAGTTTTCCAGGTGTATTTTACTGAGGCTTCTGTCTGGCCATTCTTCCATATATGAATTTGATATATACACACACTTATACACACATTTACAGCTTGAAAGTTTGTAGGGACTCTGATCAACCTAAATATATCAACCTAGTATAATATAAATGGTATGTTTCAGAGTGATGTTTAAACATTTTTTTCTAAGAATTTCTAGGTATGCCAATAATTGTGGCAAATGTAGTTTTCTTGAAATAATATTTCTTGATAGTGATTCACCTATTTGAAAGTTTAAGAGTCTCAGATTAAGAGATTTTTTAGATCAACATAAATCACCATAAGATTAATTTCTTTAGACTTACACTGCTCACAAACAGTAATAATAATAACTATTACCATTTACAGATGAATAAGCATATAACATTGCTTATTTTCATGACTTCATTAAATTAAAACATATACGCTTTAACACAATTGATTAAAAATACTACCATAAGTGCTGACCCATTTTATTGACAGCTGAAAGTCAATGCCATTGTGAACAGCCCTACACATCAATAATCTGAATCAAACAACTTTTAACTTTAAACGTATTTATAAACAGCCCCAACCCCACCACCCATGATTATATAATGAATGTTTATTTATGGTGTAAGCAAATTATGGAATTTCTGATTTAGAGTATGAGAGAGAGAAAAATAGAGAAACTAGGTTTCAATACTCACTTGGAAATCTAGGATACAAAAAGGACCAATAATGTGACAAATATGTTAAAACTCCAATGACGCACAAATGTGGACCTTTACACTTGTGCTTGGTAATGGAGACCGAACAGTATAAATGAGATCATGCCAACTAGGGGTGTCCGATATGTATGATCTACGATAATATTGGTATAATGTGTCACTAACTGCAAAAGCATGCATTACCAGTTCATGTATTTACTGTGTCAGATGTAGCCAGGTAGGATAGTTTACTTCACAATGACTGCATGCAGCGGGTTCACTGCAACGAACGTCAAGCTAGCGTTTTACCTAAAACCTAAGACTGAAGTAGAAAATGAATGACCAAACTCCACCAGTAGACAAGCTGGATTCATTAGTACAAGAAGCAAAACACTGGTTGAAAATACTTCAGTCAAACAGTTCTGCCTAAATTGTATGATTCATGTCATCAAATGGCAGCATATTAACTGGTAAAGGGTTCACTTTTTTGGTTTACAATTTAAGGTTTTACAAACACATTTCTGTAAATATCGCACACGCCTAATGCTAGCATGAAAAATTTTGGCAAAAATGATTTAGAATCTCACCTTTACGTGCCTGCTCCTCCTGATTGAGGTTAATAAGGAGGTAACGGGGACTCTCAGGGCAAAACGGTAACAAAATACACTGTAGTACAGCTGGCACCACAGTCAAAGCCAGCAATAATGGCCACAGCTTATCTGAGCCCAACAAAAACTCCAGGCCAAAGATCTGCATGTAAAAAGCAAATATGAAGCATATGTGCAATCCTATACAGCTGTGAAAACTGTATATAAACATATACATACAAATTCATTTATACATATTAAAAAGATATATAACGGCATGTATTGTACAACTGTTAAGAGTGTTAGCAGTTTAGGCTGCAGAATGTGATCTCTCTTTATCTCTTTATTTATATAAATAAATCTCTTTATTTATATAAACATACATTAAACAGCTCACCTGGGCAATCAAGATCCCTACAACCACACCGAGCTGATGGAGTGTCCCAAATGCTCCCCGAAGAGGAGTGGGTGAAACTTCTCCCACATACATAGGGGTCAACCCAGTGAAAAGACCACAGAAGAGGCCAATAACTAGTCGTCCTGCGATAACCATTTCAAAAGAAGAGAAAAGAGTGCACAACCCCATCAGACCTCCACCAATCAAGGCCAAGATATTCACCAGGAACATGGACTTGCGTCTGTCGAGACAAAAGGGGAACAAAGTGAAAGCAAGTGATGAGGCGCTTGACAATAGTAGTTTAAACAAGTACAAAAAGTACAAGTAGAAAATGGGACTGTGGTTAGATTAGTGGTCACTGGTTTGTAGGACCAGGGTTCAAATCCTATTACTGTTGGGTCCTTGAGCAAGGCTTTTAACCTTAAACCTTAAACCTCTTGAAATCGCTCTGGTTAAGGGCATCTGTTAAATGGCTAAATGTAATTTTAAGTGTACAATTAGGAGGTACTCAAATTGAGCTGGATCATGCCAGAACTATTTGTGTGGCTCAAGCACCACTGTTTTACACATAATATAAAATAAAAAAGAGGAATACTAATAAACTAATTTAAATTCAATAATACTTATGTCTTAACTTCCTTTCAAAAAACTTAAATAGCTCGTTTTTAAAGATAACTGATGTAATTAGATCATTTATCATGTATTGTGCGATCATGCGTAAGGAGAGCATGGACAGTGAGATTTGGAAATGGCAAAAAACACAATTGCTCATTAAGAAATGCAAGTCATTTTCATATTTTCAATATATAACCAAATATTCTAATATTTTAAGGCTTCTGTATTATGTAGGGCACTATAAGCACATTTGTGTTTTTTTCCCTTCCAGGACCTTTTCCCTTAATGCCCAATTGTCAGAGCAGTGAAGATGATACTTCTCATGTT
This sequence comes from Parotocinclus haroldoi, assembly GCA_034779995.1. Taxonomy (NCBI): domain Eukaryota; kingdom Metazoa; phylum Chordata; class Actinopteri; order Siluriformes; family Loricariidae; genus Parotocinclus; species Parotocinclus haroldoi. The sequence continues at coordinate 2,580 of JAUZST010047091.1, read as the reverse complement.
CATTACCTCATATTGACATGTTCTTAATCCATTTTAAAAGAACCATTTTCTTTATATCCCTAACAATATACAAAACCAAGGAAGTTAACTAATAAAGATACAAAATCAAAAACAGAGTTCAGGATTAGATGACTTTTTACTTTTTGTGTTTGCCCACCCTTGGTTTGGTATTTTGAAGCAGGTGTGAATGCAAAAATTGTACAATACTGAGAAAGGAGGTCTCACTCCACTCCCAAGCAAATACAAACGCATTAAGGAAGTGGTTGCACATTTATTTTACAAACTGCATGGACTTAATCAAATATGTTCTGTATGACAGGTGTCAGTACATATTATTTAATATTTGAGCTGACAATTAATCAGTTTAAGACAAATGACAATCTGAGTGACAACATTCACATCCCAGCATGTTGTTTTCTGCATATCTGAAAACAGAACGATAATCTGTTCCCAAAAAGACAGATATTTGTACATGTTTTGTTATTTGCTATTTAAAGCTATTGCACTATGGCTTCTTAATAAAGTCAAATTAGCAAATTATAATCTTTAATAACATTCAGTTGTTATTTTAGAAAATCTTTCAAAATTTATATTAAATCAATATAATAAACATTTTCATCACTTTTGCTCTTTTGACCAAAAAGGCAAACACTGATCAGTTTAATAATTTATGTTTTGTAATCACTTCATGTTGCTCATTGCAACAGCTTATTTGCATTCAGGTCGCTATGCTGACTGACAGAGCAATGGACTAAAATCAATGCATGATCACTGGCAGATTTATTTTTACTCACCGTCCAAACTTGTTGGCAATAACGCCCACGCTGAAGGAACCCACCATTCCACCCACACTGAAGATGGCCACCGCTAAGCTCCACACAACAGTGCACATTCCAGGCTGGATGGGTTTGCCGTACCGTTCCACCCATGAGTTATTGAAGAATGCACGCAGTTTCTGGTAAAGTAAACATGTATTAGTGTTAATCATTCAGATCATATTTAGTAAAAAAAAACCACATAGTTATACAACTGCCATTATCTCTTATTGTACAAACAGAGTAGCCCTTAATATAAATCATGTATAAATCATTGAAATCATTCATACACGACAAGCGTGATTTTTCCAGTTATATACTGAATGTCTCGAACACACTCACTATCACTCACATCTACACATCAGCTATGTCCACACACAGACATATAGTTGGGAAAATAAACATTTGATACACTGCCGATTTTGCAAATTTCCCCACCTACAAAAAATTGAGAAGTCTGTAATTTTTATCTTAGGTACACTTCAACTGTGAGAGTCCAGAAAATTACATTGTATGATTTTAAAATCATTTATTTGCTTTTTATTGTGTGAAATAAGTATTCTATACAAAAACAGAACCTAATATTTGGTACAGAAATTTACTGTATTTCTTGATCATATTTGCACACACTGCAGCAGACATTTTGGCCTACCCCATCATACAGATCTTCTCCGGATAATTCTCATCTGACCACATGACCTTCTACCATGCCTCATGTGGATCATCCAGAGGCAAACTTCAAATGGGTCTGGACATTTGCTGGTGTGAGCAGGGGGACCTTACGTGCCCTTTAGGATTTTAATCCATGATGCCGTAGTGTGTTACTAACAGAGTCTATGAGACTCTGGGCCCAGCTATCTTCATGCCATTGACCAGGTCCCGCTGTGTAGTTCTGGGCTGATTCCTGACCTGTCTCAAACTCATCTTTACCTCTTGAGATGAAGATGAGATCTTGGTGGATCTGGTGAGATCTTGCATGGAGCCCCAGACCGATGAAGATTAACAGTCATCTTGTGTTTCTTTCATTTTCTAATGATTGTACCAACAGTTGTTGCCTTCCTACCAAGCTGATTGCCTATTGTCCTGTAGCCCATTCCAGCCTTGTGCAGGTTTACAATTTTGTCCGTGGAGTCCTTAGACAGCTCCTTAGACAGGTAACGAGTTGAAACAGGTGCAGTTAATACAGGTAATGAGTGCAGAATAGAAGGGTCTTCTTAAATAAAAACTAACAGGTCTGTGAGAGACAGAATTCTTGCTGGTTGGTAGGTGAATATTTAATGTAATAAAAAAGCAAATTAAGTATTTAAAAATCATACATTGCGATTTTCTGGATTTTTTTAATTCTGTCTCTCACAGTTGAAGTGTACCTATGATAAAAATTATAGACCTCTCAATTCTTTGGAGGTTGGAAAGCTTACAAATTCGGCAGTGAATCAAACACTTATTTTCCCCCTCGCAATCCTACATTGCCACTTATCTAATGTCCCTTAAAGTGAGACACAATACTCTACTGTACTGAATATTTATGTCCTTGTAGCTGTGTAACAGAATATGCTATGGCTATTATAGCAATTGAATTGAGGGTCTAAACTGACTTCGCAGATTGAAAGTTTATGTTGTTTTCAAGAATGCTCTCTCTTTTGATTAGGACAGGTCTAAAAGACTGGTCTCTCTCCCTCTCACACACTCACATGCACACGCACACACACACACACACACACACACACACACACACACACACACACACACACACACACACACACAC
>JAUZST010047080.1:0-25520 GCA_034779995.1 Parotocinclus haroldoi | reverse complement strand
CCAGTGTGATCTGACACGTTCTCTTGACGGACTGCACTTGAACAAAATCAAGAAAGTGGTGGGCGTGGTCACCTCCCAATGATTTTTCTCTTGTTAACACAACTTTTCAGATTTCCTGACCTTTGATAAAAGCATAATTTCTCCTGGGGATCCCAAAAATCCTCCCATATCTCGCTGATCCGCTTTGTATCCGCTCTAAGTGGCAACTTGTGGCTTCTTTTTTTTATTTGCTTCTCACGTTCTTTGGTCCGATTAAGTGGAATTCTGGTCCAAATAAGCGAATAACATTAAATGTATATAACAGGATTTGTTTCGGTACTTTAGGATTTGGTCCGATAGGGTGGCTGGTCCCTTTAACTGGTGGTCCGATTAACCGGATTTGACTGTATTTCCAAATAAATATGAAGCAATAAAAGGCATTTGATTTTATTTAATTAAAAAAACCTAATGAAAAGTCAAAGGAAGTTTGCAATTAAGTAGTAAGTGATATATTCATTGGGTGAACATGTTGCATGTTAAACTGGGTGAGAGTGCCACACATTGACTGTTCATTAGGGTGTATGGTCACCCAAAACTACCAACACACTGACAGTGATGGGACAAGAACAGGATCAAATTGTCTAGCAGTTCTTGTGGGATGCTCTTCATATTCATTTTGAAACATTCCCTAATTTTTGTGAGCAGTGTAGTAATTACTATAAGTATTAAGCGAATATATAACAACAATGTCTGCAAACATTGAAAATACAGACCTGCTTGGGTTATCAGTATTACATTACTACTTTGTGAGCCTTAATCTAATTTTGATGATCCTCAAACCATCATGACATTCTTTCAAGGGATGGGGCACTTTTGGCATTAATTGCTATTTATGACAGGAATAAGGTTACCTTGATACTAGACAGTTACATTTAACATAGGGAAAATTTGAATGATTGATTTAATCTTTAGGATGTGGGAGGGAACCGGAGCACCCTGAGTAAAACCACACAGACACTGGGAAGAAGTTGGGATCACCTGTGCTAACCACATGCGCCACAGTGCTGTCCTAAAATTCTTTCAAGTTGGTCAAACTTAGTCCAAATTAACTTTTTCGTGATGATTTATGTCTACTGAGTACAGTTGTGGTCTTTCTGTGCAACCTATACAAAGAGATTTAAACTACAGGCTTGATCAAACACAGATAAAATTAAAATGATTTGTGTGTTTTTTTGTCTTTAAAACTTAAATTGAGCATAAGCATTATTCTTTTTATGGAATCTACAACTAGACGCGCAATAACACTAATAATTACCTAAATGAACAAAATTGCCAAAAATAGATAGTGGCTTAATAATTGTTTCCTCTCATTTTTAAGTAAAGAGATCAGATTGATTCCTTCAAAACAATATGTTACTTATATGAAGTTCTTTTAGTTTCACTTTGAATACAACAAGCAAGACTCGATTGTAGTGGAATACTCTAGCCCACCCCTGCAGAGATGTGGGTACAAGTCCCAGCAGTGCTTTCTGTGGCGTTTGGCATCACAGAAAATCACATTTAGTCTTATCTTAGGAATGGGACGCCCGGCTGGAGGACACCTAGCCATGGCTGGTCCCACCTAGCCATGCGATGGCTGACTAGGATAATATGAGCAAAGTTTAATAAAAGTGTAATAAATGTTAGCTCTTCACTGGATTATCCTGATAGTTATATTCCAATTAATGAAATAATTCTTAACAGATGTACTTCAAAACACTTACATTTACAATATTTAGCAAGCACCCCATCCAATCTTACAAACTACAGTCCAAGTACGACCGAGAGAAAACAGACCAGTGGCTAGGACCCAGTGGCTTGGCCTTCTGACCAGTATGCCAGTATCTTAATTGTACCATCACAGTCCCACATGCAAATACATCCAACAGAGCAATCTCATTGCGCACATCTCAGTACATACAGTACAATTAAACTGATCAGGGCAGCTAATTAACCCGAGACAGTTCTCTTTACAGATCTGAATCAGACAGCAGAGAGTGCTTGAGGAGGAGGAGGAGAGTCACGCAGCTGTCCTGCACACCGCAGAAAGTGGGCGGATGGAAGGGTCCCCTCCTCCTCCACTGCCAATGACAAAGCCATGAGAGAAAAGCGCGTGTGTGATCTGCAATGTGCAATTCGAAGATCCCCAGCAGCGCACAAACACGCGCACACGCGCACTAACACGCCCGCAGGCAGGAGATGCGGGAACGCCACGGACTGATCTCCACCGACACGGGAATCACTGCAGCGCTCCGTCGCTTTCCGAAAAGTTCAGGGACTCAGGAAGCACCACGCAAACTTCTGGACCGCGGGAAGAACCTCGCAAACTCCTGGAATCCGGGAGGAACCCCGCAAACCCCGGGAAGCCGGGAGGATCTCCGCGCACTCCGTCCTGTTGCCCCATGCCACCATGCGCTTACTGACGCCGCACGTCGCGCTTCTCTCGGTCTCCTACTCCCAGATCTTCCTCATCCTCACCAGCGGCAGCTACCTGTGCGTGTTTCAACTCTGCCTGCTCTCGGTAGACCGGTTTACTGCTTGAACGTGGGATGAGTAGAAGTTTGGGTGGCAGGTGTTTGTACTTCTCGGCTTTACTCAGGTTTTGGAGCTTTATTATAGGACGCACCTGCATTGGGACGAACACTGGAACCTGTGCGCCAGTCTCTGTTTCATGAGAAAGAAGAGCTAAGTACTTGGAGGAATTATACAGATTACTTATTGCTCAAGGGATGACGATGATAATGATTATAATGGTGATGATTACACTATTGGAGAGATTTCCCTAAAGGCTATTTGTGTGGTTAGATACTTAGATTTCAAATCATAAACAGAACATGAAAAAACTTTTTGGAGTTTGGATAGCTTAAATTATTATTATTATTTTGTTGTTGTTGTTGTTATATCGTAAATAATTGCTTACATATCACTGAATTAATACTTGTTGAGAATCTTTAACACAAAACTTGACACCCTGGTCAAATGTTTTATTCATTTTCAAAATGAAAATAACTTGTGAAATGTGTGAAAGTTATATACCTTTTTCACATTTGCATACTGTGCATACATTTGGCACTTTCCCAGATGATTCACTATTGTATTTAATGTATGGTTCATTAAAGTTGGCCAAAAGTACATTTCTTGCAGGTGCTTCAGTCTTTTTCTTTTTATTAGAAAATGAGCATAATTAGAGCAGGGTGTCAAGGATTCAATAAAAAAAAAACAGATTAGTCCACATTAAATACACTTCCAGGAGGTGGGACAATTACAGAAGAATGACAAGTCAACCAATAAATTACTTAATTGATTTGGTATGCTTGCGCTTACTCACATGTCTAGGTTAATAATAACTTATGGGCTTTTCCCTAGAGGGCACTGGCCTAGAACCAAACATTTATGTTGAATATTCAAAGTTCAAATTGTCAGACAATTTATTCAAAACTGGGAAGTCATTTAATCCCAATTTGCAGAGTTTTTCAAATTGTTTCCATTTTCCAAGCTGGACCACCAGCCATACCTGTTGCCCAGTTCTTAAGTCTAGTGCATACAAAGAATCAATTTATTATTGTCAGATCCTTTTCATAAGTGAGAATAATGCCTGATGGCACTGTGCTCAGATCTGTAATGTTTCAATGGGTTGTGTTTAATATTGCTCCCCCCAGGGGGGAATTAAAGAACCATACATTTAAACCTTTCAATTGGACCACAGGCTAGAGGTTGAAACTAGGTGGAGTGGATGGATATAGTTTCAGAAGTGGTTATTATTATGTTATGGTTGGAGTATTACATTAGGAAATGGTATAACATTGTTCTTCTTGGATGATATTGTATTATATAGTGCATGTTCATATTAAGGCCTCTCAGCATATACACTGTGGAGTCTGCTTTCAATGCAGTCAACCAGAATTAAAGGCTGAGTTATGGGAAGTACAAACAATAGGACCTTCCTTTTTTGTAGGGTTTTGGATACGTGGATCTTATACTCTTGGCTGTTAAATCACTACAGATTTGTATGGGAAGATAAGCTACTCTGTTTGACAAGTGCATATAAATGAATACTACATCAGGCAGGTGGCTGTGCCTTCTCTCTTTAGGAGGACATTTTAGACCTAAGAAACAGAAACATTTGTGGTGTAAGTGGTGTTTTATACACTAACTTGTCTATAGTATATGTCGTTGCAAGAGTATGTCTGATTTTAGTGTTTAATTAAAAAAAACAGATTCACTTAAAAGCAAGCTTGAATTACAAGAATAATGCACATTTTATGTGTGTACTGATGTTTTAACTGGGTCATATATTGTGTAATTGCTTTGTTGCATAGTCGTTGCCTGTAGTATAAAGTACTCTGGCTAGCTGATTTGTTTGGACGTTGTTTGGGATTTTGGTCACTAAGTGTAGTTTCCCGCTTGTAGGAGAGAGCTTGTTCAATTTATGGGACGATGTGGCTTCTTTGTTGAGGTGAAGAAAACATGATACTCCCAGAATCTTTGAGTTTTTGGAATGCCAATACTTTATTTCAGAATGTTAAAACAGCATTGTAGGATTGTAGGATTTCTGTTGCATGCTTACTTAAGAATATGTTAACAAAACAGGTACAGCCCTAGTTTTTCATGTGCGTGTGATGTGATTTATTTATTGTTCTCTACAGGGCTCTGTCCTCTGTGGTGGCTCTTGGTGCCAATATCATCTGCAACAAGATTCCAGGCCTTGCCCCCCGACAGCGCGCCATCTGCCAGAGTCGCCCGGATGCCATTATTGTCATTGGTGAGGGGGCTCAGATGGGCATCAATGAGTGCCAGTACCAGTTCCGCTATGGCCGATGGAACTGCTCTGCCCTCGGCGAGAGGACCGTTTTCGGCCAAGAGCTACGAGTGGGTCAGTAGTTTAACCTGTCATGCTGGCATTCTGTGTCACATATGTGTTTATATATGCATGCGTCGTGACCTTTGTTTAACTGGTGCTGTGCGCTGTAGGGCTGTAAACAAAGCTGAGTTTGGTAAAACAAGAGATTAGGTAAAAATAGGATAATGGAAGAATCTGTTCTTCAATAGCTATGGGTGACGGTGCTCTGCTTTTGTTCAAAAGTAACTTCCATTCTCCTCGCAGCGATCAAATTGCTGTAATCTGTTTCAGCATTGTACACACATTCGTATTCCAGAGGACACAGCTCCAGCAATTGTGAGTAAACCTTAAGCAGGGGACTTTTTTCTTATTAATCGGAATTTTAATAAAGACCACTCATATAAATGGTCTTTCATTCAAAAATGTTTTGTTTTGGTCGATGTGTGGTCAAAGTGGCCCTGGTAACAATCACTCTTTTGGGGGTTGGCTGATTTAGAACTGGCTGTTTTTATTTCTTTTGTTCGATTAAATGTATCTGTTTCTCAGCTGTGGCACTCTCCATGTTTGTCTGTGCCACATTTTTCACATCTCTCTCATATATTCGTTTTTGTGTGTTGGACAACCATATTATGACTGAACTATTTTTGAACAATAAGGGAAACAAAATGAACAGAACAGAGTATTTGTTGGACACACAATGCTAACCCTTGAGCCAATGCTGAGAATGTAAGCCTAACTGACTTTACAGGGATTTGACCTGTCAGTTTAGATAAAACTATTACTACTATCATGTTCATTTAGCTTTTATCCACAGTAACGCTGTAGATGTTTGCAGAATACTGTTGACTGTGATCAAATTCCAGCACTGCTTAACTCAAAGGCACATGATGTCCAGATTCTCTAGTTCTGAAGCACTTACAAAGCACATAATCAATTCATAAATCAAAATTTGCGGTACCTAAATATTATTCAGAACAAAGCTTTGTATTTTATGTACAGTGAGTCTTTAATAATCGAACGGGGTGACGTCAAGAACAGAACAAAATAATTATGTCCAATATTTGTGTATTTATGTCACATTTGGTTCAGCAATAGCCTAAGTGTCAGTATATTTGTGCTTTGCTTTGTAGTGAAATATGAATGCTTTACACAATACTGCTTATGTAGTACAACCAAAATGTATACAAAAGTTTGTGGACACCCAAAAATTATATCCAAAACATTGTTAGTATTAACATGGAGTGTTGACTTTATTTAAGGACAGCAGGGCAGAAGGTTGCTGACTAGTGCATTATATTGAAAGTTATGTATTCAGTACAACCCATTCCACTGCCTCTGTTTGTCTATGGATGAGTCAGAAATGAATGCTTTATATTATGAATGTGTTACAACTGAGTGTTGTTGAAATAGCAGAGCTCAGTATAATTAAATAAAAGTAATTAGATGGTGTGTTTGCAAACTTTTGTCTATAGTCTTTTCTAAATATTACATTAAACTGTAAGACTGTAATGAAAAGATAAGCTGATGTGGCGCAGATACAGTGTTGGTGCTGCAAGGCTTGGAAGAGCTATATTCGATTTTCATCTCTGCTTAGTGTCTGTTTGGGATTAAACATGTTCTTCCCATGTCATCATTGATTTTCAGATCGGACAGTTCCCAGTGAATTTCTCTCTGGAACTGTGTTAGATTGGCAGATAGTTACTTAGGACTGACACCTGTCTAAATGAATGAGAAACTTCACTGTCTCTTTTGTGTCCTGTAGTATTGGGGCTCATGGACCACCAGCAGGGGGCACTTTCATATCCTTGCTTTCTCCTAAATATGAAAACTCAAAGCTCAAAACGATCATACTTCAGAGTGAAGTAGTACTTCTTTATGCTCTGAACAACGCACCACATGTCAGATTTCAACAACCTAATTTGCATTAAGCATTGGTTCAAGTGTGTAAACACTTCAATAGAGTCCTCAAAAGTGAACTGAGCTTATACAGCACACAGCACCTGCCGCAGTCCGTAACAACAGCAACAAAAAATCATTTACAGACTCAGCAGTATTGGGACCACAAATAAATAAAATCACAAGAGTATATTATGTTTTTTACTTGATGTATAAAATCAGAATACTGCCAATGTTTCTTCAACTTATAAGCGTTGCTATTTTGTTACATTGTGGAATGATGGTACAGACGGCAGTGCTGTTTTTTTTTTAAGTTTGGTAGTTGACAGGCAACCTATTGGAATGTCTGTTTTCTATTTCTGCATAGATTTGACTTGAAACATCTACAGAACTCAAGCAAGTCCTAAGAGTGGAGAATAAGACGCAGGCTAAACAAATGAGGCAAAAAATATTACACTTGATAATTTCTTTATTAAAGAACATCATTAAATATCAGGCAGTATGGTGGCTCGGTGGTCCTGTGTTGGACCCCAGGTGGTCTGTGTTCATTATCTTTGGAGTCTGTATGTCCAAGTGGGTTTTTTCTAGGTTTACTCCCACTGTCAAAAGACATGCATGTTAGGTTAACTGAGTCCTAGTAATAGTGTGTAATAGTCTGTTTAGGGTTGTTGCTGCATTTGACCCTATACCGCCAGCTGCACACTCATTCTACCGCAATCCTGTCCAGGGTAAAGTGAATTAATAAATCATCCAATATCATATTTGTGAGTAGCAAAGGTATGTGAACCTTTGTTTTGAGTAGCATTTTAGCCCACTCCTCAGTATAGCTTCAGCACAGAACAACTTAAACTCTGGAATTTTGGTGGGTTACCTTACATGAACCTCTTCCACAACATTTACGCTGAAATAAGGACAGGACTTCAACTTGGCCATTCCAAAACATTATTCTTCTTTAGTCACTATTTAGTAGAACATATTGTGTGCTTAGGGTCGTTGTCTTGCTTCATGACCGTATTTCTCTTGAGATTTAGTTCACAGACAGATGTCCTGGAATTTTACTTTAGATATTATTTCCATAATCCAAAATTCATTGTGCTATTTTGGTCTCAGACATCCACAAAACAATTACAATAGTGTTTTGGCCACACGATCATTAGCAAACTGAACATTGGCAGCAATTCCTTTCTTTTTGCAACTATGCCATACTATTGTTGTTTGTCATGCTGCTGATGGTGAACCCATAGATGTTAGAATTAGCCAGTGTGAGGAGGCTTTTAGTTGCTTAGAAGTTTCCCTGATTTCTCATTTGACCTCACAGACAGGTTGTTGGTTAACCTAGTAACAACTATCTTGACTTTTCTTCATGTGTACACAATGAACCTGACTCTGGAAACCAAGAGATGGTTTTGTAACATCTTCCAATCTGATGAGTATCAAAAATTCTTTCTGACAAACGTGTCATGAAGATCAAACTTTGATAGGTACCTGATCAATAAATACAGCAGGGCACCCACTCACACCTGATTGTCACCCCTAAGACTGAAAACATATTACTGCAATTACACCTCCATTTAATTGTTACAGGGTTGCTCACAGTGAGAAGGTTCTGGGTTTAATCCCAGTTAGAGTGCCTTCTGTGTGGAGTTTGCATGTTCTCCCTGTGTCTGCTTGGGTTTATTCCTGTTTCCTCCCACAGTGAAAAGACATGTGTGTTAAGTTAATTGGTGTTTCAAAATTGTCCCCAGTGTGTGAGCGTGTGATTATATTTGCCTATTTGTCGTATTCCTACCCTGTCTAGGATTGTAGGGTTGCCTACAATCCTTGCGTGCCTTGCATTCTGTGAAAAATGAATGAATTAAGTGCTACAACTAGCGGTTCAAATAATTTTGCCACTCACAGATATGTGATATTGGATCATTCTCTCAATAAATAAATAATGAAGCACTCATGTTGGCCAGGATGTACCTCTGCCTGCACCCAGTGATTTACAGACTCTCGACCATAACCCAGGGATCTGCTCATGACTAAACTATTATTTAGAATTAAATAAGGCTTGGGAATTGGGGATGCACTACAGAAGTTAGCACAAATAAAATGATTGTCTTCTGTATGGTATCTATGACATTATGCAGACATTAAGATAAGCAATGATTTACTGAAATAAATACTAAAATAAACCTGGAATACCAGGTTTGAGCACTGCCATGTGAGGGCACTACAGCCAATGCCAAGCCTCCCATGAAGCCACCACGCCTCTGCAATCCCACAAAAAAGGCACCTAAAACACAACTAAAACATCCATCTGAATGTGTACTAGTAAGTGTGGAAGTCTGCCAGGTGGTCTTGTACCAAAAATTCCCTCTGTGAGTACTTGGTAGCCACCTGTGCAACTCCATCTGAGGAATTCTAGACACTAGACACAGTCTTCTTTGGGCCAATTACTATAAGAGCCAGACCCATCCAGAACCAGTACACATGCTCATACACACCTCTTAGAATAAGACAGGGACCCTGTCAGTCACTCTGCAGTTGAAGGATCAGCCTTTACGCTGCAGTGGCTTGAACAACCACACATTTGCCCCAGTTTAAAGTGGCTTCAAGTGGCTCCCCACTCGTGTTCTACTGCTGTTCCCAGGTGAGCTGGTGAAGAGACACTATCAAGTCTCGCAAGTGCGCTATTACCAAACTTGCATCCTCTCCTGGTGGGGTTTTGAATACCCGCAAACATCTTGCCTGTCCCTTCCATGTCATGCATGTGTCACAGAAGTAGGTAAATAGAACTGTTGCAGGAGGAATCAGAGCATTTTCATAACACAGATGTGCGTGATCACAACTATTAATTAATACAAGTACAGATTAGTAACACCATTTAAACTGTGATAATCCACACAGAAGTGTCATTCACCGTTCTTTGTCTTGACTAGCATGGTGACCATGGACTGCTGGAGTTGCTGGTTGGCCCAGGACAGGCAGTGAAAAACACAAATTAATTTATGTTGCCAAGACTGTGCCAGTTTTATGCTGTTAAACAAGTTTGTTTACGAACAGTCCTCTTTTCTTGCTGCAGAGATTTCTGTATACATTTCTAAGAGTTTCCAAAGGGGCTGTGTCCCCAAATCTGTGCTAGTCTGTTAACAAAATGTATAAAACTGAGAGCGCTCTGGTCATCTGTGTAGTTCCAGTGTTTTACTAGCAGTTTGCCCTGTTCTCACAGTAAATATTGTGGTCGCAACTGTAAGAAGGTCCAGTCCAAGACTTTAAACACAGTCACTGTCTCTCACATCAACCACTTTAAGCATGGTGCCACTGGGAGATTTCCAGTTGCAGTAAAAGTAGAGAGAGTGACTCTGGTCTGGTCTGGATCCCGTGTGGTTAAGGTTACTCCACTAATGCTGCATCAGTGTCAAAATCCATGCTGCTACCCAATAGATCCAACTACACAGAGGGCTGTTTGTGAAGCCAAATGACCCTCACTGGCTATCTCCCAGCTTGTTTCTTGCTGGCTCCAGCTCTGTATTTCTGCACTTTGTGTCCCCACTTCCTCCGTGAAATTGCTAGCCCTTTGGTTTCAAGTCACTGTGATGTTTCCCCCTCATTGGGCTCATGGTGGCTGAGTGGCAGGATCATGTAGTGCTAAGAGGTATGTGAGTTCTGCTCTCTCTGCCTCTTGAGTCCCTGCTAGAGTGTAGCAGATGCAGCCAATTCAGTTCCGCCATTTACATGACCAATTAGGCTTTTAGGTCTTATCTATCACATCACCTCGTTTGAAGCCACTGCTGTTGGATGACTGTAGCATGTACTGGCAGATACATTGGCATATAGATGAATGGAGTGCACTGATTTTGCCATGTCCGGCTCCGGTTAAGTTTAGAAAGTACCTTTGTAACACGATGTAACAAGTTGTAGCTAAGCCTCTTAGAACTCATGTGTTCCGGCTATAATTATGTGTTAAACCTGTGGGTACAGGCTAGCAGTCAATATCCACCAATGAATGCTGCAGAATTCATTGTTTTGTTGTTTATTAGTTTTATTTATCATCATATCAACAGATGTTGATGATGCCAATTTGGAGTGACCAATTAATATAATGCATCTCTTTGGACTGTGGGAGAAAACTGTTCCCAGGGCAATCCCACAAGCAAAAGTGTAGCTCAAATAAAAGCGTTTTTTGTTAACTGTAGCCTATTAAGCTATTATAAAAAGCATGGTATGCAAACATGAAGCTAAGTCACCGATACTTAGAGACACTTCGGACAATCTGCAAATGACTTCTAAGTAAAACAAATAAGATGTAATAAGATAAATAAGATGTAATTGTAAATACAGTATATATACAATACTACTTAAATGCCTTGGGCAGTCACTTTTTTCAGTTTGCATTTTGCTTCATTTAAGGTTTATTGTGTACGGCACTTAGTAGTTCCACAATTACCGACTTTCCCCATCTGTTTCTCTACATACTTTGTTATTGCTTGTTACTCTATTCTTTAATGGTCAGCACAGATCAGGTACTGTTTGAGGGATGGATCATTCTCAGCACTGCAGTGACACAGATGTGGTGGTGCTGGTGATGTGTTACTGTCTGTTCCATTGATACAAGTGGATCAGACACAGCATTTCTGATGGAGTTTTAAGTCACTGTTGGACTGACAATAGTCCACCAGCCCGAATTGCATCTACAGCATGGACCAATAAATATCTCTAATTAAATGGACAGTGAGTGAGCAGTGTTTTAAAACTCCAGCAGGTCTGATCCATTCAAACACCACCACCACCACAAAGTATATATATATATATATATATATATATATATATATATATTTTACACACACACTTTATTGCCAAAGTATTTGCTCACCTGCCTTGACCCATATATGAGCTTAAGTGACATCCCATTCCTAATCCATGGTGTTCAATATGGCCACCTTTTGGTCCACCATTTGCAGCTAGAACAGTCTGGGAAGGATGTCCACAAGGTTTAGGATTGTGTTTATGGGGACTTTATTTTTATATTTTTATTTTTATTTATTTTTGACTATTCTTCTAAAAGTGCATTTATGAGGTCACACGAGACGAGAAGTTGGACGAGAAGGTCTGGCTCTCAGTCTCTGCTCTAATTCATCCCAAAGGTGTTCTATCAGGTTGAGGTCAGGACTCTGTGCAGGCCAGTCAAGTTCATCGACACCAGACTCTGCCATCCATGTCTTTATGGACCTTGCTTTGTACACTGGTGCACAGTCATGTAGGAAGAGGAAGGGGTCAGCTCCAAACTGTTCCTACAAACTTGGAACCCCACACCATAATCCCCCCTCTACCAAACTTGGCACAGTGCAGTCAGACAAGTACCGTTCTTCTGACAACCGCCAAACCCAGCCTCGTCCATCAGATTGGTAGATGGAGAAGCGTGAATTGTTGCTCCAGAGAACACTCCTCCACTGCTCTACAGTCCAATGGTGGCATGCTTTACACCACTGCATGTAACGCTTTGCCTTTCATGTGATGTATGGCTTGGATGCAGCTGCTCGACCATAAAAACCCACTCGATGAAGCTCTCTGCGCATTGTTCTTAAGCTAATCTGAAGGCCACATGAAGTATGGAGGTCTGTAGTGATTGACTCTTTTGGCAATATGTGCTTCAGCATCCGCTGACCCCGCTCCGTCAGTTTATGTGGCCGACCACTTCATGGCTGAGCCAAACACTTCAATTTTTTAGAATACAAATGACAGTTGACTATGGAATATTTAGGAGCGAGGAAATTTCATGACTGGTGGCATCCTATCACAGCTCCACGCTGGAATTCACTGAGCTCCTGAGAGCAACCGATTATATAACCAATTATATATATATATATATGTATGTGTACTGCTCAAAAAAATAAAGGGAACAAGTTACTTTAAAATGTTCCCTTAATTTTTTTGTAGCAGTATATATATATATAGCTTTGCACAGTACGCCATATATCCATCTATAATTGGTAATGTGATAATGTCAGCATTGCTGCAGAAATACGGTGAATCTCTGTACAGGCGATTCTTCCTCTACTATCATCCCCTTTCCTGAACCCCCATGATCCATATTTAGCAACTGGTCCAGACACCTCCACTCTACTCTGTGTCTATTAATTGTAACATTTAACTGACAGGGTGTTTATTTAAACTGTTACACCGAACTTTATCTGCATTAGGAAGGTTTCTTCCTTATTGCTGTCTGGAGTTTTTACTCGCCAGTGTCGCTCTAGCTTGCTCATTAGACTTGGCACTTCTAAAACTGCTTAGAGACAATGTCCATTGTAAGCAGTGCTATAGAAATAAACCGAACATGTTGTACACTAACTGCAGAATGTGACAGACGCCTGTCTCTTTCCACTAGGCAGCAAGGAGGCAGCGTTTACCTATGCAATCACCGCAGCTGGGGTGGCCCATGCAGTCACGGCAGCATGCAGTCAGGGAAACCTGAGCCACTGTGGCTGTGACAGGGAGAAACAGGGCTACCAAAACCAAGAGGAAGGCTGGAAGTGGGGTGGCTGCTCGGCTGATGTCAAGTATGGAGTCGAGTTCTCCCGCCGATTTGTGGATGCCCGGGAGATTAAAAAGAATGCTCGGAGACTCATGAATCTGCACAACAACGAAGCAGGCAGAAAGGTAATGAATAAAAGCACTATAGCATACACAGTCTGGGTCTAGAGCCCTGTCAGGAAATTGATGGTATAAATGAATAGATCCTTTCATTGCTGAAAGATAACATATCTGGAGGGTAGTGTGTCCCCATGCACATTCATTCTTCCCATAGAAATTCATCATCTGCTGGTGAAAAAAATGGTTGCTGATTACAAATTGTATGGAGGCACTTAAGTGGTGATCCTATCGCTTGGAGGAATGATGTTCAAATCAAGACAATACCCCTGGCAACTGTGGCCAGAAGTCTAAGAGGGTTTAATTTTCCCTGATCCCTAAAGTGTTTAATTTGGAAGAGCTTAATTTGCCTTTAGCTTGGGATGGGAGTCTACAAGACTACCCCTGAATTCTGAATGTTGCAAACACACACTTTTGCTCAAGTTGGGATTGGCCCTATAAGGCCTTATAATAGAATATTGTAAAGTTTCTTTAAGACAGTGCTCTTATGTAAAAAGTGGTATATACATAAATATGACTTGACAGTGTTTAATTGATCCCTGATCTCGCGTTCTGATGGGTAGCAATGGTATCTCAACTGTTGATCAGCACAACGTTAGATAATTACACACACCAATTGTAGCATCTGTATACACAATATTGAACCCAGTGGCTGACTTTGTTCAGAGGAAACATGTTATCCATCACCCTCCTAGAATGTAAGATAAATGAGACACATCATGGGATGAAATGGGCTATAACTAAAGAAAAAATCTACTTGGTACAGTAATTGTCCTGGAAAACCTTTGGAAAAATGTAATAACATGTAATGCAACTCCTCCATAGCAGAAACACAAATTTGTATTTTGGTCAAATATTACACAGTCTCACATTTTTTAGCAATGATTAGTGTTTCCAGGTACATAAGCAATTAAACCAAGCCAGCCTACATTATGGATACAGTCCAACTCCCGATTAGCTTAACCAGACTTGTGCTGTGCTTCCTATTTTCATTTGTCACTCTAGATGCAAAAAATAGGCCATTTGGCATGCAAAGCCCATTCGTAAGTAGAATTACAGTGCCTGATGGAGTGGTTATAGAGTTGAGGCTTTCGTCGTGTGTGACAGGAATGCAAAGGCCAAACCGAGCAGCGGCTGCCAGTTGGACGACTGCCACAGCCCCTCAGTCCGTTCATTGAATTACAGAACATTAAGTCAGGATATTATTGCTAGGATCTTATTCTTCCCCTCTTTCACTTGCTTGCTTTATTTATACACAGCCAAAGCAGCTTTAATCGCCTGGTTGTGATGAGAATCAAGTCAAAGAAGAACTGCAGGATTCAGGCAGACAAGCAGTCCGATCAGCTGTTTTACTAATTATTGTTTAAAAATACATGAATTTTAAGTGCAATAGAAACTCCCACTGAAGAGACTCAGCATGGGAGAGGAAAGGAAAATAAGTTGTGGTAACATTATTTTAGTCCTGATGATGAAACATCTTCAATCCCTTTAATTCAAAACTGATCTCAACCATATATGGAATGGCTCAGAGTCAATTCCCTGTAAAAAATATCAGTAACATATTAAGAAAACAAACAGATCCACATTTAAGTTCAACGTAACTTTATACTCAAATGGTTGCTTGAGACATTTTTGTCATGGACATTTTTCTTGTCTTCTGATGTGGTCTTTGGAAGGTAGGGAAAATTACATGGTATCTTTGAGTAAAAAAAAAAAAAAAACCTAATTTTTCCGCCCAGATCTGACATATAGCTGGCAATACTGCCTGAAGCATTGCACAGAACTGTGCAGAATAATAGCTGGTTCATATTTCCACAAAGATTCAAAGTAGAATGTCAAGCATTTCCTCAACTTCAGCTGCACGAATTTGCTAATGCCACAAATGCCAATAATAATTCAGCCTCTAGTACCACAAGACTAATAGAAAAAAATATTTGCCAATACAAAAGGAATATCTTTTATAAGTTGTGTTTGAATAAATCGGATAAAAACCATTTATACCACTTGCATCACATATTTTCCAACTGGAATTTCTCCTCGATTCAGCTGGCATTTATTGTAGTGTTACGTAGCCTTTAATGACAGAATGTTAACACCTTTAATTATTTTTACTGACACTTAAAGAATCTTGTTAGCTGAAATATAATCCAGGATTGCAGTAAATATAAAATTTAAAAAGTTAATTAGGGAATAATAACTAAAAGCCTCTGTGGCAATAGAATATAAACGAGTATGAGTAACTTAATTCAACAACTAAACAATTCTGGTAACTGTTGATCATTACTGCTTGGCAGGATTTTAGCTCATTCTTCTGTACTGGACATTTTCAACTCTGGGATGTTGGTGGGTTAACTCACAAGAATCGCTTCTTCAACATTTATATTTGATTAGGCTCAGGGGTCAAGTCTGTTTGGCCACTTTGATCCAAACATTAACTTCACTCCTCTGTATCCACATTGTGGCAGAATGAATTATGTGCTTAGGGTTGCTGTCTTGCTGCATGACATTGTAGTGTTTTCCTTTAGAATTTGCTTGTAAAATGCATACTTCATTGATCATTTAATTTAAAAAAAACTAGAAAACAGAAAACATAAATCAATGATTCTCAAATCTGTGGGAAAGCAAAATGATTTTCACATGCAGCAAAACAGTCCCAGTTCATGATATTAGTGTGACCATATTTCACGGTCCATGTTTGACCATGTTTCTTCATCTATAAATAATGTTTCTTATTTAAACCATATAGTTCTATTTTGTTCTTGTCTATCCACAAAATGTCTTTCCACTAGCCTTCTGGGTTGTCCACGTGCCAATGGGAAACGATATTTTTTTTGGAGAGCAATTCCTTTCCCTTTGTTCTCCTGATGGTGGACTCGTGAACATTAGCATAAGCCAATGCGAGAGAGGCCTTTATATGCTTAGAAGTGTCTTTGCAATACACACCTTTTTATATGAGTGATCTTTGTTGATCACACCTGACTCTAATATCACATTCAAACTAACTTATATTTTTGCCAATCATAGATATGTAGCACTGCATAATTTTCCTCTCTAAATAAATGACAAAGTATAATATTTTCTCACTTAATCAGGCTCACTATATTTACTTTTAGCAGCCATGTGAAAATCTGATGACGTTATAGGTAATATAAATGAAAAATTAAAAGACTTAACATTATTTATCATTTCCAGATTCTGGAGGAAAGGATGAAGTTGGAGTGCAAGTGCCATGGTGTCTCAGGCTCTTGTACTACCAAGACCTGCTGGACAACATTGCCTAAGTTCCGAGAGATTGGCTATGTGCTTAAGGAACGCTACAGTGCTGCAGTGCAGGTGGAAGCGGTGCGAGCTACAAGACTCCGCCAGCCCTCCTTCCTGCGCCTTAAGCAGTCACATGGCTACATTAAGCCCACAGATACAGACCTGGTGTACCTGGAGCGCTCTCCCAACTACTGCGAGGAGGACGCTTTAACTGGCAGCTTGGGCACCAGGGGGCGTCTCTGCAACCACACCTCTCCCAACCCCGATGGCTGCAACCTGATGTGCTGCGGCCGTGGCCACGACACACACCAGTACACACGGGTGTGGCAGTGTAACTGCAAGTTCCAGTGGTGCTGCTTCGTCAAGTGCAACACCTGCAGCGAAAAGACAGAGGTGTTCACATGCAAATGAGAACTCTATCAAGGCAAGAAGAAGGAATGGGAATTTCACCAAGCTTCTTTTTGCACATCAGGAACACTGTGCTGGCAGATGGGACAAATGTCTGAATCTATAGAAAAGACATTGCACTGAAGCAGTCTGATGCTGCAGACAAGTTAGTGCGATGACTTTTTAGATCCCAGTGTTTGAAGGTCAGTGGAAACCTTTTTCTCTGGATCTGGTAGTGACTGTTGATGATGGTGTCCCATTAAGGCGTTAGACAAACAAGCTGCAAAACTGATAAAAAAAAACCCCAGAATGAACGCAGGCTAAAAACTGGAGCAGTCCACATTGGTGGATGGATTGTGGATTGGTGGAAAACTGATGATTTCTGATGAAATCGAATGACTTATAATGCTGGAAAATGTTAAATGTTTAGTCACACTGTATTTGTTCGAACACTGAAAACTTTCTTTATTGTCCTGTTTAGGAGAGATCTAGGCTGCAAAGCTGTCATATTTTAACATCCTTAAAGAGGAACGTTTACTCAATCTTGTGATAACATTTTTGTTTCTCAAGACTTCTTTGCACTCAAATCATGCCTGTGCTATTTTATGCCACTGTGATGATTCTTGGGAGTCAGTGTCTTTCTCTGTTTTATAGTGACACAATTCCTTTACTGGTCCACTATTCTCTAAATGGGTTTGACAGTAAATAATAGCTGCTT
The DNA here is from genome assembly GCA_034779995.1 of Parotocinclus haroldoi. Classification (NCBI taxonomy): domain Eukaryota; kingdom Metazoa; phylum Chordata; class Actinopteri; order Siluriformes; family Loricariidae; genus Parotocinclus; species Parotocinclus haroldoi. The sequence goes on along the minus strand of JAUZST010047080.1, from coordinate 7,767 downwards.
TTAAAATAGCATAAGACTCTTAATAATCCCTTCTCAAAATCAGTACAGGTAGTCCCTGTTTCTCTGCTGTGCTTTTTCAACCTTCGGTGCACTATTCAGTAAATGGCATAAGAAATTTTACACTTTATGATGATTTTGGCCAACTGTAGGTTAATGCAAATTTTTCACTCAGTGACGAACTAAAATAACTTAACAAGTGAGAGTTGCTGGAATCGATTGAGACGTTTTATAGGGGAAACTGTACAATTAAAAGGAGGTTCTAGTATAACGTGGCATCCTATAGCTTGGATACAAGACTAGATATAGTTGGGAATGGGAACATACAGGTTCTGCCCACAGACGCAGCTGAGACTGTAGATCCTGCACACTCGTAGGTTGCCAAAGCTGGCATCCCAGCTGGTCCCATAAATGCGAGATAAATCTGACGACTGGACAGGCCAAGGAATTGGTGCAACCTGGCTGAGACATTCCATAGAAACCTTTGCTGTGTGCGGGTGAGCATTATCTTGCTGAACAAGGCCAGTTGAAATCCCCGCCATGAAAGGCAACACATGGATGAAGGATGTCCTGCAAATATCGGAGAGTTGATAGTGTCTATGGTAACACAACTAGGAGTGAGCAGCTGTCGTATGCAATGACTTCCTAGATCATTGCACCAGAAGTAGAGCCACTGTCACTCCACAGCAAAGGCAGAATTGAGGCACTCGCTACAATTCCTCCATGCTCGAAGATGACCATCTTTGGATCCCAAAGAGAACCTAGATGAATTGCAAATGACGATATGGTCCATAGCAGTCCAGGTTTCGTGTTTACAACAACATTACAAATATATATGCATGACTTGTAATGGCATGACAACAAATTTCCTTCCGATCAGCACCTAGAAATGGTCTGGCCAAAGAGAGTGTAGTAAAGGTGCCACTGGCGTGTGGAAGGTGAACAACAAAACTGTGGTAGCTGCTCATGATGTTGCACTAAATTTTGTTGTACCATGTGTAATGACAATACAAGGATTCTTATTTTGTCGCAAGATCAAACGATCCTCTCCACTGGTGGGCCTCATTACATTTTTACATTTACGGCATTTAGCAGACGCTCTTATCCAGAGCGACTTACAATTATTACAGATTTACAATCCAAGCAAGGTTAAGGGTCTTGCTCAAGGACCCAACTGTGGCACAGGTGGGATATGAACCCTGGACCTCTGATCCAAAGTCCAGTGCCCTAACCACTAGGCTACCACAGTCCCCATTGAACTAACTGCTCGAAAGGACCAACTTGCTTCTGAAAGTCCAATGATATACCCCCTCTCAAAACAGTCTGTCAACTGGGCAGGTCGTAGAGGCATACCAACACTCAATAATATCTCACCAAGATGTACACTACCCAAAAGAAGACGGAGAGCTCTTTTCTCTTTTGTCAAATAGACTGCTCATTAGGGGATATTTCAAAATGAAAATGAAGTGATAAAAAAGCATTTGATTTTTGAAAAATAAACAAGAATCAGAAAAGTGCACATCCTCAGTTATCGTGATTGAATAGCAAGTGACATAGTCATGGGGTGACCAGGAGCATGTCAAACAGGACTAGAGTGCCACTGTTCAGTAGGAAGACTGCCAAAACACATTGACCGCGATGGGGCATGGACAGAATAAACTTGTCCAGCAGTTCTTGTGGGATCCTCTGTCACAGTTGCTCCAGGTCAACTTCCAGAACTTCCCAAGCATATTCAATGGGATTCAGGTCTGGAGAACATGAAGGCCAGTCCATGTGTTTGATTCCTGCGTCCTGAAGCATGCTGTTGATGAGATTTGCATGATGGGGCCTTGTATTATCATCTATGAAAAGTAAGTTGTTGCCAACTGCTCCAGCATAGGGTACCACTAAAGGGTACCAGGACCTCATCTTGGTATCTGACAGCAGTCAGCAATCCATTTCTGATAACATATAGCTTGGTACCATGACTCATCAGAGAAGTAGACAGTTGATCACTCATTACAGGCCCAATAACAATGCTCATCAGCCCACCTCCTACAGGTTTTACTGTGATCATATTGGTTACCAACTGGTTGCCGGGCATGTAGTCCAACACGATGGAGCCGATATCGTATGGCCTGGGTGTATATCCGTCATCCAGCGTCAGCAGGAAACTGTCCCTGCAGCACACCCTGCTGGAAAATTGCAGGATGTGCACTTTTAAGATCAAGGAAGGTTCAGAAACTCCAGCACTTTCAGCCTTTTATATAGTGCATTTTCACTTCCTTTCACTCAATTAAATAAAAGTTGTTTTTGCACCTCGTTTGCATTATAGAACAACTTTTTTTGGCTAGTTGTTTGCTGTTCTGATGTTCTTGTTTAATAAAAAAGTTCAAATGCTTCTTTTTTATTACTTCATATTCATTTTTAAATATCCCCTAATTTTTGTGAGCAGTGTAGTATTCAGTGTGTTTTTTCAAACGTCCTACAGCATTTGCCACTATTATCTAAAAGTGGACGTTCCCCTTTAAGACAGATGTTTCTTTTACCACAGCGAAAATGGCTACTACTGACATGTTGCCATTGTATTTCCACAACTCATAATACATTACAATTGTGTAATAATAATAACACAGAGAACCCAGGTGTCATATTCAAAGGTTGCAGACTCTAATTTTCCTAGCTATTCTTTGCTGCTCACAGATAAAAACCAGACCGGTCCCAGGACAAGATGTCACACTGAATGTGTTGCTGATTTGCTGTGGTGGTGGTGGTGGTGTGTGTGTGTGATGTTTCATTTTTGTTGTTGGCCTCACAACAAGAGAGCATACTTCTTTGGGAATGTTTCTACTTAAAGCATGTGCTATACAGTATTGCACCAATGTAATAACCACAGTGAGACCCGGCATTGTCTGTTCGTCTTTGCTCTGGAAACATTTCTATGTGTGTGGTGTATGCAAAAGTATGGGAATGCAAGAGAGCTGGTAAAGTACTTCGTGGAAAGGCGACCGGGTGAACAAACTATGCACAACATATTCTCACAAATGCCACAGACATGGAATTCCACATCACGGACCCTGCTTGCACAAAGTTCCCCCAATCAATTATAGTCTGCCTAAGCCAATGGAATTTCTCTAACCATACAGCTGGGGCTGAAAAGATTTAAGATCATGGAACTATATCGGGTAGGAGCATTTGTTTTATTCAAAATTGTTTATGCAAGGTTTATGGCTGGCTAATTTTGCAAAGTATATTTTTGTATGTGGGAAATATGGCACTTTATGTCATGTATATTGAGAAGAGAGTAATTATTGCTATTTTCATTATCATTATACAGTATGCTATGATTGTTTCTTTATGATTTGAACCATGAATTATGAACTGTGTCCCAAATCAACTTTGTATACACTGCCCCCCCCCCCCAGATTTATCTTTACTTCTAGGGCTGATCTTCTACGAATCCATCTCATATTTTTGTAGCCAGGATATATATGTAGTCTTTATGGCAGCGATGTCAGTAGGTTAATGATTTTGTTTGAGAAGAGTATAAAATTATTGCTGTTTATGTCCATTTAGTGAAAACAGACAGAGATGTTATTCTTTAATTTAATATCACACCATTAAATATTACATTGGTTACACGGTCCATGACAAGTTCCTGTTTTCCAAAATCATTCTATAGCTGTGCTTAAGGGTTTGTGAATCCTTTAGAATACCCTATATTTCTGCATAAATATGGTTCAAAAAACATGAATACGATTTCACCACCTGAAAGTAAATGAATGTCAATCAATTTAAACAGAATATTATTATTATTACTATTATTATTATATTAGTATTTTGATGTTACTCCCTTGTGCAACTGTAGAACTGTTGATTAGTCCAGGACAATTTCTTGGAGGAATTTTATCCCATTCCTCTATATAGGACCGCTTCAACTCTGGGATGTTGGTGGGTTTCTTCACATGAAGCTGCTTGCTTCAGGTCCTTCCACAACATTTCTATTGGATTAAGGTCAGGACCTTCGCTTGGCAATTCCAAGACATTATCTTCTTTATTCTTAACCAGTTTTTGGGTTGTGCTCAAGGTCATTCTCATAGGCCACATTGATGCAGAAGTTCTAAAGGGTTCACAAATGTTCAAGCACCACTGTATTTTCCCTGCAGCATCTTTTAATGGACGGATAAATGCTGCTGCTGTGGCATCACTATGCCCTCCTTTCCACCCAGTCCTGCCCAGCAAGCATTTGAATAGTTGTCCCCGCCACCTCATTCCCTCGCTCAGCGTTCTTTTTCTGTGTGAAAAGCATTGCAGGCAGCCAGTGGAGCAGAAGTAAAGCGGTCGTGTTTTGTTAGCTGTCTGAATCGCTGCCTACCGGAACCATGTAAGCTCCCATCACTATAGCCTGGATCGAGAGAAAAGTCAACCACAATTGTTTCACACAAACATTTTGGCATTAAAAAATATGAGGCAGAGCAAACAGTGCAGCCCAGGGCGAGGAGGGACCTCTGCAGCCGGGTATTATGCCAGTGTCAGGAACACTAAGCTCTTCTCCGGGGGTTGGGGGAGATGAGGTGTCATCCTACATTCTAATACTTCTGGTACGGCTAATTTGGCCCAAGCACGTCACACTATGGTCAGACTTTGGCTTGTATCCGAGGATGTGAAAGAAAGAGTGCCAACAGAGGGTGAGATGATGAAAGGGCTGATAACTGGCATCCGGTGTACATTATTTAGGGATATCTAGAACAAGAGGGAGCTTTCTGGATGTAAACAGACGCTCCACAAACAGAAGCATTACCAACGTCAACAAATGATGTCCAGTTTTTGCTACATTTGTCAAAATATGAAACTTTTTGACACAACAATGAAATGCTGCTCTTGGTGATTGTGACTATTTTTTATTTGGCCAGGGAGCAACCAAATAATGATGCAGTTCATGCAATAGGAACTATGGGCTGGTTCCAATTTATAGAAATTCAGTAAAAAGTATATATATATATTAAAAAAAAAAAAATATATATATATATGGCACTTGCCACAATTCATAAAATTCTCATGAACAAACTACCCAAAGGTTTTGGAGAAAACTCTACCTCAGGCTCCTGTGATGGTGGACTAGTTTATTAGACTGCTGCGCTACCCGAGCAGAAACAAAAGTCATAAACCAAAAGAATATAACAATTAAAGTTATAAAAAAGGAAAAAAAATATGCATATTATTACTCGAGGTCTGAGAATTCTGAGAGCATGGGATCTTTTTGAGGATATTTTGACCAGTTGTCATGTACCGCAAATAAATGCTCTTGTTGCTGCAAATACATACTTTTTGATTTTTTTTTTTGTAAATCATAGAACAAAAGTTCCATTTCACATACAGTACCTACAAATAGTAAAACCAGTGAACTGTTAATCTCCATTGTTCTCTTGATATTTTTCCAGATCTGCACATGCAAATAAGTAAATGAGCCGTTTTGCCCGAAGTTTTTTTTTCTTTAAATCAAAAATGTAAGAGTCTAGATTTTTATTTTCGATTTGTTGGCACCTGAACTATAACCAGTTTATCGGTTAGACAAAAATAGAGCTTTTTCCACAACGCTACAGGAGTGTTTGATGTAAAAAGAGCAATGGTTACACAGAAAAGAACCTTATCACTGCTGATGGGTATGGTGAAGGATCTGTTATGTGGGTCTGTTTAATCTCCTAATGTACTGGGAACTTTGTTAGGATACAAAGCATCAGGGACTCCATAAATTACCTTAACATTTTTAATGAAACTTTTCTCTGTTAAGAACAACTTGGTTGTGGTTGGAACTTCCAGATGGACAATGATCCAAAACATACAAAAAAATGTTAATTGACTCTGCATTTATTTTTGTGACCGTCCCAGTTTCTTTGACTGAAACTCGATGTTAAAGAGTGCTCTCAGATATATCATTCTGTATTCTCAATAACTCAGTTGTAAGCATTAAATGCAGGGAGCCGATAATAGTGGCATGTGTCTTTGCATTCTACATATTTTAATATACAATTGTGTACAAACATTTCCAATATGTAGGTTTCTGTCATATTTTCTACGTGGATTTTTTTTAGCCATCTTTACTAAAGATGACAATAAATCTGCAACTGATTGTAGAGCCTACACATAGCAGATAGGCAAGTATTCATTGAGCTGTAAAAGAGAAGAGTGGCAGAAGGACCATGAACTCCTGTCAATGTGACATTCCCATAGCAAAAAACAGAGGCAAAAAACCCCAAAACAAAACAAAACAAAAAAGTGGGAACCAAAGTCCCACGGCTATTGAGAGGAAACCCTTATGTGAACGGATCAAGGGGGGCCCAGGTCTCCATAAAACGCAGTGGATTAGAGATTAACCTCTGTTCCCCACTGGTCACTAGAGTTTCTTTGGTAGCTGAAAAGCCAGGAAGACATGGGTCTCCTTGTTTCAGAGGATTTGAATCCTATTCACTGGGAGCTGGAATCAAAGGCCACTAAATGCATCACAGGCATCAGCATGAGTCCCTGCAGAAAAGCCCCTTGGTGTTCCTCTTGTGCTGCGAGTACAAAGCACAGGACCCCCTTCCCCAATCCCTCTCTCTGCTTCCCTGCCCCCTTGTGTTTTCAATACTGATTGGATATTAAAATACCCTCTGTGTTCACTGTGTGCACAACGGACTCCGTGGGTGTCTTAAGCTGTCTCCAGAATGCGATTGAGAGGGCAGAGGAGTTGATGGCATGAGATGGGGGAGATCCTGCACCGATCCAGGTTTAGTGCTCCCTTTGCTCTTTCTCCTTCTTGAGCGGTCTGAGAAGCAAACTGCCATCCCTCTCCTCCATGCAGAAGCCCATCTCCCTAAGGACGGAGTCATCCGCCACCCCCTGTCTCCTCAGTCCCTGAACCAGCTTCTGATTTTCCACATTGTGCTCCAGAATGTTCCGGATGGCAAAAACTGCCCATTGGCTTATGACTGGAGCAAGAGTGAAGGATAAATGTAACAGAAAACATTCATTAATTCATTTAATGCGTTTAATCCTGGACAGGCTCACTGGCAAGTCTGTGCCTACACGGTGCACACTAGGGCCACTTTTCAATAAAATAAATCAATAAACCTAAATCAGGTCTTTGAACTGTGGAAATAAATTGGAGCATCTGGAGTAAACCCATGCAGACACAGAGAGGACATGCAAACTCCACAATAAAGGAGCCAGATTGTTCCAACTGGGATCGAACCCCCAGACCATCTCGTTGTGAGATGACAGTGCTACCCAGATTAGCCACTTCATATAATATTCATTCCTTTTCTCATCCAATTAACCCTGGACAGGGTTCCGGGGAAACCAGACAGCGTGCAATGCAGGAACCGCACACTCTCTCTCACACGCACGCACTCTCTCACACGCACTCTCTCTCTCACACGCACACGCACTCTCTCTCTCACACGCACTCTCACGCGCATGCACGCTCTCTCACGCGCATGCACGCTCTCTCACGCGCATGCACGCTCTCTCACGCGCACGCTCTTTCAAACTCTCACACACACACACTCTCACAAACTCTCACACACTCTCACACACTCTCACACACTCTCACACACTCTCACACACTCTCACACACACACTCTCTCTAACACACACACACTCTCTCTCACACACACACACTCTCTCTCACACACACACACTCTCTCACACACTCTCTCTCACACACTCTCTCTCACACACTCTCTCTCACACACACACACACTCACACACACACACACTCTCTCTCACACACACACACTCTCTCTCACACAC
>JAUZST010047069.1:0-25520 GCA_034779995.1 Parotocinclus haroldoi | reverse complement strand
GACGCTCTTCCGATCTATAGTTCTTTAAATATACTCAAGAACTTCATTCCTTGAGTATGTATATGAGTATGTATATATTTTAGTGATTCACTTAAAGTGTTGTTTTATATTTGCTGGTTTATATTATATAGTTTCTGGGTCAGTTATGAAATTATGGGTCTCCAATTTAATCTTGGTAAATATTAAGTAGCAAGATCTTGCTTGCTACTGATGTCATATCTGTAAAGCCATATTGCTTTCTTGTAACTACATAAATATAATTTTACCTAGATTCTAAAGCGTCACAGTATGAACGTCATGGTTTTTACTGGTGATGTTTGCTGGCACTACTACTGCTATAATAAATGTTATAAGCTTTCCAGCTACAATTTAAACCAGTAACATGTCTTGACTGTCTCTGTGCAAAAACCCAGTACTGTCTAAATGTGTTTCTTGTCTTAAAATGATATAATTACCATTGCCACCAAAATAACTATAACTAACATAATGCCAAAACAACGAGACTTTTGTGCAGTACTGCCATTTGTGTTCCATATTAAGATTCAAGACTGTACAGTATACCATAATTTTTTTGTATTTCTTGCCAGTTGATTGGTGTTACTTTTCTTTTTTTAAGCCAGTGCATTTGGGTTTTTAGCAAGTGTGTGATTAGCATTCAAAAACATTTGTTTAGAAGCTTTTTGTTTATAAGTACATGATATAGGACTAATCTTGACCATAGCTAAATTCATCACCTTGTACACACTGAATGGTCTCCATAATACTGGTTCACAATCGCTCATTAAGTTTCATCTGACTGATCTTTCCCTGTTGGTAATATGTCCATCATACCATTCTCATAAGTGTTACTTTTCTACATACACACAGTTGTAACAGTGCATTACAGCATTTTCTATAATTATTCTCAATTTCTAACAATTAGAAAAGCATGATATGTATATAACACCTTATAACATGAGGTTTTGTATGCATGATAGCATTCCCCTAGTGTTTTCAGTGGTATCCCGGATGCATTTATTTATTATTTTTTATCACACAGTTTTCTTGCACAAATTCCCTTTTATATTTACATAACAGCAGTCTAAAATGACTATGTTGGTGCAGTCACTGTTTGGGCAGAGCTAATTTAGATCATTTCTGTTTTACAGAATGCAATGCGTGGGTTAATTACACAACACTGTGGTAGCCTAGCGGTTAAGGTACTGTACCATGGTTCAAATTCCACCTCTGCCAAGTTGCCACAGTTGGGTCCTTGAGCAAGATCCTTAACCCACAAATGGCTTGGATTGTAAAACTATATGAGTTGTAAGTCGCTCTGGATAAGGGCATCTGCTAAATGCTGGAAATGTAAATGTAAATGTTAAGAAGTTCATACCTGTCCACTGAAAACATCAAAACCACTGAGGTAGGTAAAGTGAAGTACATTGATTACCTTGTTACAATGGCACTTTTCAGGGGCTGAGATATATTAGGCAGTAAGTGACCAGTCAGTTCGATCTGTTCTATTGACATGAAGGTTCAATAGAAAAGTGCAGAAATATTTACTGGTCCATGAGTTTTACCATCTAACTTCAGTTGCACTTAATTGATCTTCACCACTCAGGGCCAGTGGGACTGACAAATGTATCCAGCCAAGTGAGTAAATGTTGTTGTGTAAGACCAGGATGCAAAGAAGCAGTTACTGGTGAGTTCAAGTATACGCATACAGTATTGTGCAAAATACTTAGGCCACCATAATAATAGTCTTTTTTAGGAAAGGAATAATGAACGTATACAGTATATGCAAGATTGGACCCTTAAACTTGGTTTTGTCTCTCCATAATACTCCGTTTTACTGAGCTTCAGTCCAATCTCTGTAGGCTTTAGCATATTTTACCTTGCCCATCCTGTTCCCCTCCCAAAAAGTGGTATCTTGGCTGCAAACCTTCCAAAAAGATCGATCCTTACCAAGCATCTTCGGACTGTAGAAGGGTCAACTTGGCATCCCGATGAATTGCCAAAAACTGATGCTGAAAGCTGCCAATGCTTTAAGTGAAAGGCTACTAAATACTTATGTACTAATACTCTTTCTGTGTTTTCTTTGTGTTTTCTAATACTGCATACACACTTTTGTAATAAAGATAATGTGATAAATTATTATACATGATCATTACCCCACTGCGAGAACAATGGAATATCTAATTCAATGGTGACCTAATACTTCTGCACAGCACTGTAAGCAGAGTAAAGCTAAGTTTGTAAAGCTACATTTCCTTAGGATGGCAATGCAATATGAACATGGGCTTGAGGAAGTGAAGTGAGGTAAAAGCCGAGATGTCAGTTTTGAGCTAGAGTTAGTGCCGTACTTGGAAAATGGTAAATCTAATGCTAAACCTGTTAAAACATGAAAAGTCATTTTACAACATTATATGCTACCACATTTGTAGAAACAGTTTGGATAATGCCCTTTCCTGTTCCAGCATGTGTTTCTCTGTGCCCCTTTGATTGGTCCAGTCTGGTGTAGAAATTTTCCATTGTCCTGACCTCAAACCCGCTCCTATTCATCAAACCATAGTATCTGGCTACACAACAGGCTGAATGAGCAATAATACACACGGATCCTTCAGAATCCTGTACAAAGCTTTCCCAGGAGAGAAGACTGTTCTAGCAACAAATTACAAACAATCAGTTTCAGTCTAATCACTGAGCAATCAATCTTATTGGCTAAGTGGTAAATATACAGGAATGCTGCCTTAATAAGGTTTATTATTCAATTCAAATCATCCAAAGTACCTGGGTTTATAATAGCCATCGTCAGCCTGTGTTCCCCAGAGCCTTTTTATATAATCACCATAAAACATTTGATCCTTAATTCTAAGATTTCAAATTGTGTTAAAACCGTGGCCTCCGTAAGTGACAATAAACTGCTGGTTCACTAGTAAATAAAATAACAATAATAGTAAGAAAGTAAGAAAGACATACACAGTAGACAATGAACCTGACATACAACAGAAAATAGATTACAAAAACCCCTGCTGTAAGTAAGTAAAGAAGAGGCTTGTGCTAAATACGGACGTTCATATTAGAGGGTAACAGGGGAGTGGATTTTCATTCCTGTCCCATCCCACTCCCACAGTAAATAATCTTGTCCCATCCCAATCCCGGGTCGGAATAAAAAAATAATTCCTGTCCTGTCCCACTCCTGATAAAATGACTCCCGCTCCTGTACCGCTCCCATTTTCTTACTTATTTTAGTTTTTAGGCAATACCAATAAATTTAATCTTATCCCCATTCATTCATCGATAATATAGGGAGACATTTTATGCCTTAATTGAAAAAATATAAGGCCACAAAACATAAATAATACACGGCCCGTGGTCCGTATAGTTTTTCATAGCTGCTAAGTCCATGTTGAATAAATCCAATCATAACATAAAGTTGCATTTTACTCATTTATTGAGCAGGTATTTCCTTAAAACATTAGGCATTAATTTGCCTAAAGTAAAAACTGCACAAAGCAAGAGAACTGTTGTCAACAAACAAATGTGCATAAGAGCCTTACTTTCACAATTCACACACTGTGCCTGAGTTTGTAGAAGGAAAAAGGGCATATGATGCAAATATTAAATAAATTCCTGGAATTTACTTTGCAAGTGTGTCTCTTGATATCACTCGTCCCTGACTCACTGGTGTACTTGACTAAAACTAAACATGTCTTACAAGTAGCATACATCGTGTTAACACCGTCACACTCGACTCTCATTAATAAGTTCATTAAGTTCATTAATATTTGTGACTTTCCTGTCAGTTCTTTGAGCTTTATAGAGAAGTCGTTACTTCTGACTTTGTGTTGCAAATCATTTTTTATGACATCAGTTTCTGAGCTTGTGTTTCCTCCCTCCATTGCTGCTGTTCTATGAATTCCAGTGGGAAGCTGTGGCCGGAAGCACCGTTGGATTCTGGGCCGTGTAGTTCTTTAGAATTGTGTTACTGTAGGTTTCGATCAAATGGCGGAGCCTCTTCTATGGTTATCTTTTACCTTATTTATTGGTTCCCGCTCCCATCTGCTCCCGGTACCTTTTTTATCCTGTACCGTCCCAATCACGTGAGTAATAGTTAATCACTTGACCCGTGGGATTCCTAAAAAAATATCAGCCTCTAGTACGAAGCCCATGAAGGAACGTGGTGTATTGTTTTTTTTTTCTATTGTGTGCAATCTAGGTACTGTTACTAATATCGCAATTATGCTCTAGCTAAACGGATATTGTCAAATTTACTGAAAAGTGCTATAGTGCAGTTAGGTCTCAAATGTAACACACACCAAAACATAAAAAAGCCGGTCGTGTACAAACACCACAGTTTGTTTCACTTGCCTGTTACTTGGTTTGATTAACTATTAATCAAAAAGCCTAAAAAAATCATTAAAAGCATAAAAAAGGGAATATTATTTACCACTTTTTTTTTTTACTAATCCTCAGACAGATCCTCAGATTAGTAATTCTAATTAGTGCACTACCAGCAACAATGGTGTTACCATTCTGACACTGATTCAGTGCACAGTATGCGGTCTGGAGCACAGCCTAAACTGGTTCTCATTTGTTATTGGTTACCCAGCTGTCTTATTTTGAAGTTAAATATTTCCCACCTTGGGTTTTGGCAGAGCCCCAGGCCTGGCAGGGTGTGCACAGACACAATTGGTCGTGTTTCAGGGAGAATACAAACAAGGGATTGCCCTGTCACTGCAACAGTGGGGTTTTTTTTTCTCTCACTGTAATTCGATACACGCTGGAAAAAACATAGTGGTTGAATGAATAAATGAAGGTAATTCAGAATTTCTGTCCATTCCTGTTCTTGTTTTTATTGGGGAATTTTCTTAGTCCTACGTCCTGGTCTGAACTGATCTTGGTGGTGAGACGTTTGTCATTTTAAAGCCAACGAATCTGCTTAACCCCTATAACAAGCGGAGAAACGAGAAATGGATCTTCTGACAGTACAGCACTGTCATATAAAAGGGCAAAGTCCCCTTCCATGAATAATGTGTTTGTGTGAGTACGAGAGGGGGGTGGAGAGCAGGGTGGCTTTGTGAACAATAGTCAGTACCAGTGCACCCCAGTATCCCATATGGCATTGCTAAGCATGGCATATTATAGGTTTGTAGACATGTTTATTTTACACGACATTGTGTCAGTCCATGTCAGATGAGCTCGGGCCCAGAGAAGCCGGCGGTGTTTCTGGCTGTTGTTGATATATGGATTTCTCTTTGCATGGTAGAGTTATAACTTGTACTTGTAGATGGAGAGATGAAGTGTTTCACTGATAATGGATTTCTCAAGTGTTCCTGAGTCCATGTGATGTCGGTTTTTATTGCTGTTTCACCGTAAGGTCACGGGAATACAATGTTGGTTTTCGGACTTGCCCCTTACTTGCAGAGATTTCTCCAGATTCTCTGAATCTTTTGCCGATATTATGGACTGTAGATCATGAAATCCCAAAATTCAATCATGGCACTCAACTGTTTCCAATTAATCTTTTCAAATGTGGGTGTTTTTTTAGCATTCCTCAGCTTTCCCAGTCTTTTGTCGTCGTCCCCCCCCTCCCCATCCCAACTCTTTTGGAATGTGTTGCAGGCATCAAATTCAAAACAAGTGAACATTCGCAAAAAGCAATAAAGTTGATCCGTTTGAACATTAAATATCTTGTCTTTGTAGTGTGTTCAGTTGCGTATGGGCTGAAAAAGATTTGCAAATCATATCGTATTCTGTTTTTATTTATGTTTTATCCAACGCTCCAACCTCATTGGAATTGGGGTTGTAAAACACATGCTAGCTTAGGAGCTAGAGGGGTTTCCTAGAGACAACAGGTCAACTTCTGCTAATGAGAGAAGAGACTGCCAACAACAAACATGAGTCTGGCAAATAAACAGAAGCAGAAAGTCTGTGGCCCAAGACGGAGACAGAAAAAGACAAAGACAAAAAGACAGAAAAAAGCCACGGGGGATGGATCCAGTGATCCTGCTGCTGTCAGCAGAGGTCTTAGGTATCATTTTACATTCAATGGCCTTTGGGAACAAAAAGGAGGTTTCTTATAACTTCTGGTTTTCTAAGAGCCAGATGAGGCTGGTGCTGACAGTAACTGTGTACATGAGAAGAAATAACACTTGACAATAGATGGGTGATGAATGATATAGATACAGTAAAGAAAATTCAACGAAACGAAAATTGAACAGTGTACAAGACGCCCATCCTGTTTTCACCATTTACATTTCAGCAGGCTTCCAATATCCAGTTTGAAAAATTACAATTCTGGCACACACTAGTCACACAGTTAACGATACCTCTGTTTCTGAATCAGAAAAGAGCCTGGCACGAACTTCCCTCAGATTCTATGGGCTTGTGAAACTGTCCCACAGCTTGCCTGGAAATTGAGAGGAAATCTTCCACTGCCACTAAAATCTGGTGTGATGCTTGTGATGCTTATTCTTCGACAGTTTGTATCGCAAACAGTGCTAAGATTCATGTTATCGTTATCTTTTTGACATTCTACAGCCACTCTAGGTCCCACCTCAATTGGTCAATTTGTATACAAACTTTTCTAATTTATATCCTTAAATAAAGAGCCAAATATAAATTAAACAATGTGACAGACTTTCCCAAATTACTGTAGACACACAAACACACACACACACACACAGCTTTGTTTCATTATCAAAGTCAGGACTTTCTATAGACATGATGATAAATGTAGCTAATGATGGGTGTTGCTGTGCAACACACATATCGTTATCCGGTTTTATTATTCTTCTTATTATCATCTATTATTATGCCACCCGATTTTCGGTGTCTCTCCTCCAACAGCTTTTGACCTATTGACACGGGGTAAATGCTGAAACGTCCGGGATGTTCGGGAGAACTGTGCTTGTTCACAGCTAAGAAAAATATTGTTTCGTTCACCCACTACGATCTTTTTCCTGCACACATTTTCCTATTGACATTACGGCAAAGTTTGCACAGCCGTAGCTCGGTCAACTTCCGAGCTGCACGCACACTCTCGGTTCACTTTTTATCAGTCTTCAAAAATCACCCCATTCATTTTAAAGATCAAAGGAACATCAAAGCCGACCAGAATCGATCAGATCTCAGGCATGCATCCGATATCGGTCCTGCACCTTGCCAGAGCCTTCAGGGTGTCGGACCAGAACCGACTGTGTCTTGGACCCATGCCTGATCGGAATCAACAAGGTTTCGGGACTACGCCTGACCAGAACCTGCCAGGACCTGCACCTGACCCACATCCGACCAGAACCGACTGCACCGATGAAACACACATTCGCATTTCCTCCAGGAGCTGCATTTTCTAGTTAATTCTAAACTTACTTAAGCACTGGACTGGATGTAATGCACATATAAGTGGAGCTTTGCAATATGTCCACCTGCGTTTCAAATAGTGTCTGGCGTGACACTTGAGAAAGTTGTTCACGTCAACAAGTGGATCGACGTGACAAAACCTCAGATTAATTGTTTGTTTGACAAATTTTTCCATGCTCTGTTTTCACCTTCCTGTCTTCATAATGTGCCTTCTGTGTCCGGTCATTTATGCATGAGAAAATAAACACCGGGTAGTTCTAACGTATTGCTAGGGAAAGCTACATGACAAATGTATTTAGACACGCTGTTAGATAGCTGACATACTGCAGACAGCTTTAAATAGACTTTATCTATTATTGATGGCCATTCTAATAATAAACATTTAGCCGAGAGAATAGATTAGAATCTTTATTGTCATTGCACCTTATGCGTACTATGAAATTGCTGATTACATGATGCACTAGACATTTTATTATTGTTATTATTGTTATTAGTATTAGTAGTAATAATATTATCTGTAGTACTGCAGTACATTTGTCACTGTGTACAAATGAAGTAAGCCCTAGACCACTATGTGAACCAACAAGGTCACACTTTATTTTTTGTTTCATGGACAGACGAGGCCAGGTTAGTTTTAATGAGCAGCATGAGAAAGAGATGGAGAAAGAAACACACTGCATTCCATCCAAGAACCTGATCCCATCTGTGAAACGTGGTGGTGGTAGTATTGTGATTTGGCCTACATTGTGATTTTCCTATATCTGGGCCTCGATTACTTTTGATCTGTAATTATGAATGGAATATAAACCTGGGAGGAAAAACATTAAGACAACTGTGTGTGGATTGAATCCTATTTGTTTGCCCGCTCCAGCCATAAGCATGAATGAATGGACCTGAAAATCTTTTAGGCAGAAACCAGTCTTGGCTTATTATCTTTAGGTCACACCTGGAAAACAAGCTCATCTGGATTTTCGCGTTTGGCGTCTCTAACCTCTGCATGCTGTTTTCCACACCTCTCATTGCAAAAATGAGCAAAATAGAAGCTTGGAACAAAGACGCTAGCAGAAGCAGGGCATTGAGGTAATCCAAGTAGACACACCTGAACATCCAGCACATTATAGTTTTGTTGCCCTTGTCCATTCGTGACGATCTATAGTCCCCGTGTTTAGAGGAAATAAAACAATGTCAATAGGATCTTTAGCACGAGTGAAATGAAAGTAAATACCATATGCGCTGGTGAAGATGAAACGGCGTGAAGGTAGAGGGAGCATAACAAAAGCTGCTGCTAGAGTCTTGGCGTGGAGGAGGGTCTCCATGGAAAGCAGGTGCCTTGAATTAAATCCATTATCTTTCCGCTGCTGGGGCTGAGCACTTATAACCTCCCCCACCCCTTCATAAATCTATTGACACTCACAGCGCTGGTCCTACCACCAAAACACGAGGAAAGCAACAGCATTTCATAACGATTTGATACCATATATCAGACATTTTTGTTAGTGTAGCTCTTTTTTACAGAATAAATATTTGAGAACACATTTGCCAATGCTACATTACTGTTTAGTATATTTCAGTAGCTGTTTTTCTACGACCCTGTATAGCAATGTATATTTACTCAAAGCAGTCAGATCTAGAAAAACAGTGTCGTGAGAAGGTTTATGTTTGGTCTCTACCCCAAAATGGTTTTTATGGCACTGTATCGATTTGAACACACCACACAATCAGACGATCTCTCTGAAGTTCCAGACAGTCAGCTTAGGACAGTTTGGGGATTTTCTTGTTCCTTATCTGCCACCAGAACTCCACATGGAAAGGATTATGTCCCTCCCTGGTCTAAACAAACACATTCACACTGTACTACTAATGGCCTAGTACAGCCATTGCACCTGAGAAGCTATGACTTTCTTCATAAGATGTTAGGGGTGGCCATGTTAGGAATTTAAGTATATATTTAGCATATAATTACCACGGAAGCCCTTCCTTTCCTTTTTTCTATAATGAACCATGAAAAAGCATCACATTCGATGTGAAATGGGTGATATTTCTGTCCCCAGGACATTATATGTATAGAGAATTCATTAAAAAAAACAATGTTACTAACATTAAGCAGTGTCCTGCACCTTGACGCCATTGTAAATGTAAGGTATAAAATCTAAACCTTAACATAAACAATTAACAATGATATATAAGTCTCTGGTGCTGAGGGTGTTAGGGTTCACGCTGCAAGCCCTTTTTGTGTTGTTATTTTACTCCGTTCCCTTAGTGTTGTGTTTTCATTTTCTCCCCACATCCGTAATGGCGTTTGTTTTGGTTCTCCGCGGCTTTCGTTCATTCGTTTTGTTTGTTGTCGGAGGGGTCGCCTCCGGATCCGCGCCGCTAGTAGCCGCTACAGGGTTATTATCAACGCCGACTCCTGTATCCGGCTGTAACAAGCAGCCCCCTGGATCTCCGGCCATCTATGGCCGCCAGGAGGTCCTTGGCTCTGAAAGCCGCGGTTTTGTTTTTCCCCCTTAATGTCCTTTTATTTTCTTTCAGTTCAAGCTGTTTTTAGTTTTCTTTTGCCTTTCCTTTTTATGGGCTCGTTCGCGGTACCCCGGCTCCCATAGGCGCTGTTGTTTGGCCACGGCATGGACGCCGTCCTGGACCCTCTGGCACGGAGCCAGTATGGCAGTACTGCAACCCCCACCGTCGCCATGGGGCCCCTTTTCGATCCAGCCAGTTGGTGAACCCCTGGGACCCTGTCCCCTTGGATGTTAGACTAGATGGATATATAATATATATAGATATTGCGCTGTGCGAACCTATGTTAATATAAGGGCTTGTTTCTGTGGATAGTGTTATAGAATTCAACGTTTTTCTCTGTGCATGCTTCAGGTGGAGGTGTTGCTGGACACCCTTTTTTTGCAGGAGAAAAGTAACAGGACTGGTGTAGACAATTTGTGTTACTGCGGTTTGATGAGCGTTCTCTTAGTAAAGTTTTTTGCACCTTCAGCCTCAAGCAGCTCCAAATAACCATCTGACCTTTTAGTGATTTATTAGCCATGAGGTTCATGTTGGTTTTTCCGAGAGTTGACTGTAAACAGTGACTCTAAAAATACACGAGAAATGCAGTTTAATCCGATATCTTTCCCATCATGTATATGCTTTACTACAATTCGGACGACACACCGTAAACAGAGATGCGTCACAAGAGTGTAGAGGGATAAAAAGTGCTAGCTTCCGTTAAGACAAACATGTGTGTTTCGTTTCTTCTCTAATGCACAAAAGAGCAGTGGTATTTAGCCTGTGTTTCATTTGCTGTCGACCCACATTTCCCCTAGGTCTGCCTCCGGCAACCTGACCGATAGCTGGAACTCCGGTTAAACTCTTCATCAGGAGTTATTTTAAGCTCAAGGATGACCAAAGTTAAAAGTAAAAAACAGCCGAGTGCAGCATATGCTATGCCAAGTGTTTCAGGAGGTGCTAGCAGTCTATCGCTAGCACTGAGTATCAGTATCAGGCATTTAAAAAAATGGTATCGAACCAGCCCTTAAAAACCAGCGAAATGTATATATGCCTAAAAAGCGAACGTGAGATTAACCTTTAAGAATGACAGATGATGTAACAAAGCTTAAATTAGTAAAACACATTAATCATCGAAAGAAAAAAATAAGAAAAAAGCATTGCTCAAAATAGCAATGTTATTAAATGTTAGTCACTGTGCATGTGAAAAAAAATTGCTAAAAAAAAGTTTTAATTTTGCCGTGAGTCACATCATCCAGTAAGGAAAAGATTTCCCACAAAGATATACACGCCCTGTAGCTGAGCAGAATGCATGCTCCCATCTATCATCAGCGGAGAAGCAGCTGCAGATTCAGCTTCATGGAGATGCGTTTGCTCTGAGCATCAACAAACCATGTCATCAAAGCACAACAAGCCTGTTTCAACAAGCTCATACCTAGAAATTGTTGCACATGGCCTCAGTGATTCTTAATAGACTGTGTGCTCCTAACCCATAAGTAACTACATATTCTATTTTCTCTCAGAGCTGATGTTCCAGTACCAGTTCCAGCACCACACCCTTAGATGTTCCTCCACCTCACCCATCACTCTACTGGTCTTCATCAACAAAACCCAGTCCCACCAGAGTGCAGGAACTCCCTCAGTCGTTTAGTTATTAGGAGACGATGTGCCTCCGATAACTTACCGCTGAGGACTGATTTTAAAATCTATTTTGTTATTTATTTTGAATTTTATTACTAATTTCAAATTTCACTATTACCGTCATATAATTGTAAGTACATTTTTCAATTAACGTCTAGGCCACCCGAGGAAGTCATTCCCTTTTTGAGTCTTGGTTCCGCCTAAGGTTTCTTCCTTCTACATTCAGGGATTTTTCTTTCCACTGTCGCCCTAGGCTTGCTCCGTTTGGGATTGGGCTTTTAAGATCATATAATATAATAAAGCTGATGTGAGACAGTGCTCCGTTATAAAAAGCTCTATGGAAATAAACGTGAATAGAATTTCTGTGAGTGCTGCTCTTATTATAAGGACAGCAGAGACATGTAAGAGAATGGAATCCTCTTCTGAACATGACAGGTGACGAAATGCATTTTCAATTATCTGCTGCACTGCATTCGTCCCCACGTTCGAGCACGTCAACATCCTCTCCAGGCCCTCCTGCGAGCTTGCCTGTCACCATCTCATGTTCTAAATGCAGTCCCCTCATTCTGCCTCACGCAATAATCACAAAATCTTCAGCTGGCATTACTGGTGTTGTTACAGAAATAAAGAGATCGTCATATTGAATCTGTCTTTTGAGATGTGCTGGTTGTTTTTTCCCTATAAAATACAAAATCAGCAGGTGACTGTAAACGTGGAGAAGCCCGTTTCACACTGCAGAGGTACAGCTATAGCACAAATTCTCCTTACCTGAATGCTAAGCAGGCCCTGGTCTTTAGATTTTTTTACCAATGACTTCAATCATATATTTTAACTTTGCTTAAGATAAAACGCTCACGCCAGACTTTTTGTTTGAACTTCCCCAGTGACCATCTGGATGATCCAGAGGAGACACGAGAGAAGGTCATGTGGTCAGATGAGACCAAAATAGAGCTTTGTGGTATGAACTCCGCTCGCTGTGTTTGTAAGAATAAGAAGGATGAGAACACCGTCCCAACCGTGAAGCATGGGGGTGGGGACATCATACTATGGGGGTGCTTTTCTGGGGACGACTGCACTGTATTGAAAGAGGGATGGACGGGGTCATGTATTATGAGATTTTGGCCAACAACCTTGTTCATTCAGTAAGAGAATTGAAGATGGGCCATGACTGGGTCTTCCAGCATGACAATGATCTGAGACATACAACCAGGGCAACTAAGGAGTGTCTCCATAAAAAGCATTTCAAGATCCTGGAGTGGCCTAGCCAGGGTCCAGACCTGAACCCAATAGATAATCTTTGGAGGAATCTGAAACTCAGTGTTGCCCAGAAACAGCCCCCAAACCTGAAAGATCTGTATGGGGGGAGTGGCCCAAAATCATGATCAAGAACTACAGGAAACGTCTGACCTCTGTAACTGCAAACCAAGGTTTCTGTACCAAATATTAAATTCTGTATTTCTATTGTATCAAATTCTTATTTCATGCAAATTAAATATTTAAATTAAAAAAAAAAAAATCTCACACTGTGATTTCCTGGATCTTTTTTAGATTCTGTCTCTCACAGTTGGTGAACCTACGATTAACATTACAGAATCTCCATTCTTTGTAGGTGGGGAAAACTTCCAAATTGGTAGTGTATCAATATATGGCTAATAAACAAGCAACTTAAACTTACTGACTTAAATAACGGGGCATGACCTACACTGCTCACAACAAGTAAGGCATATTTCATTATGGGATAGAAATATCCCCTAATTTTCCTGAGCATCATACATGCTTACCCATTTCCATTAATTGTTGCTGCAGCATGGATCTGGGTGTTGGTACACTGTTAGACCTGTTCATCATAGGGCCTCCCATCATTCCCTTGGTATTTGAATCCATGCCTGGGCATCCCATACCGGGGTGCCCATTGGCAACCCCTGGGCTGCCAGAAGAGCTTGGCATCCTCCAGTCACCGGATCCCATCATGGGTGGCATCTGGTTCATGCCCATTTGCCTGTTGGTGACACCTGTGAAAAACATTGGCATTTAAAACATAGTCTAGGAAGTGAAACTGAATTGACACTTTTGGTTTGAGCATTTGCACCTATAGAAGGATTGCAGTTAAACTAGTCAGAGACACAGGGCACAAGGCAGGAACAATCCATGCCAGGGCACACACTCCCACACTCGTACACTAAGGTCCTGTTTACACTTCATGTGTTTATTTGTTGGTGCTTCATTTGCTGTCCTCTCATGAAGCATCAAGACAGAGATAACATTTCAAAGTCAAAGATTTCCAGTTTTCTAGGTCTAGGTCTCACTAAGGTGTCTCGGCGTACACATTTCTTTAAAACTCCCATACAACATTTTGTGTGTGTGTGTGTGTGTGTGCGCGTGAGACCATAAAAACTACACACCATGTGACTGGCTTTCTAAAAGATGAATGCAAGCATATCATATGGGAGACCGTGTCCTCACCCATGCCCATGTGACTGTCCAAGATCTCCTGTTTGATGAGAGATGAAGGTGCACTTCTCCTCCCCGTCCCTCTTCCACCACCAAGGGGCTTACTGTCCACAGACATTGCCCTCTGAAAGGGCACTCGAGGTCCCGGACCCAATCCTCCACTCTCTCGGTCTGCGACAATAAAGTCCAAAGAGTTCAATATCATGGTTTAAACTTTAGGTTATAAGACCTACGTGACTTGTGGCCTTGTGTTCCAGAGTGTTGTTAATGAAGTGATTACATCCAATAATCATGTAAACCTATATCAGTTTAAACAAGTGCTTTAAACATACAGCATTTTATTTACTGCTTATCTTTGCTCGTTTATTGAGCTTTATTTAACACTGATTCAGCATCAGCCACATTCAGGTCAGACGCATGACTATGCCAACACACCAACCTTCAATCTTTAATCAAAATATATGTCAGGGTCCATATTATTCACGTGGAACCTTTTTATTTGCTCTTTAAGCTAAAATTACATATTTCATACATGCAGTACTGCGCAAAAGTCTTAGGCCACTATTAGATTAGACATACTATTGTTTTAGCAACGGGCTCATGAACGTGTGTAATTATTTATTAGTCTTAGGTCAAAATAACCAGAAACAATATAATACATAGCACTTAGTAGGAAATTATCTTTTTATATTATATTATATATATTATGTTATTACATTTTTAGAAGGAAACCAGGAAGGCAGGAAACCACTTAAGAAAAGGTTTAAGATATGACAAAATGGTTATTGGCTTTTCAAAAGTGGCTTAGATGCGCTAAAACTTACAAGGATTGTGAAGATGATCAGTGGAAGGGAGTAATATGGAATGCTGAATCAATTATACCATTACTAAAACAACAAATATAACGTGGCACAATAAAACTAAAATAACAAGGTCAAAATATTATCCGCATCACTCAAGGTCCTACCATGTCCAAGGTTATTTGATCCGGTTCCCTTCTTGATTTCTCCATCAGCACCACCTCCACTTCCAGAATCGGCAAAGATTCCCGAACCAGCTTTACTCACGCCTCCAAGAATACTCTCCAGGCTTTCCATCTGGAAGGGAAACGGCATTTTGTGAGGCGGATTTTTAATCCAAAAAGTTTCAATGTCCTAAAAAAAAGTGTTACTGTTGCATGTTAGCTACATACAGTGGGGTGCGAAAGTTTGGGCAGCCTTGTTAATTTTCCTGATTATTGATTTGATTGCTTTCAAGCTAATCAACTAATTATTGGAACTCAAATTTGGTTTGGTAAGTTCAGTGACCCTTGACCTCCATACCCAGGTGACTCCAATTATGAGAAAGGGTATTTAAGGGGGGCAACTGTAAGTTTTTCTCCTCTTTGCATCTTCTCTGAAGGGTCGCAGCACGGGAGCCTCAAAACAACTTTCAAATGACCTGAAAACAAAGATTGTTCACCGTCATCGTTTAGGGGAAGGAGACAGAAAGCCATCTCAGAGACTTCAGCTTTCAGTCTCCACTGTGAGAAACACTGTGAGAAAATGGAAGACCACAGGCACATTTGGACAGGCCAGCTTCGTTTTGGAATAAGGTGCTGTGGACTGATGAAACTAAAACGGACTTATTTGGGCATAACAAGGGCTGTTATGCATGGAGGAAAAAGAACACAGCACTCCAAGAAAAACACCTGCTACCTACAGTCAGATTTGGGGGCAGTTTCATCATGCTGTGGGACTGTGTGGCCAGTACAGGGACTGGGAATCTTGTTAAAGTCGAGGGACACATGGATTCCAATCAATATCAGGAGATTCTGGAGACCAATGTCCATGAAGCAGTGACAAAGCTGGACGTGCGCCGGGGCTGGATCTTCCAACAAGACAACGACCCTAAACACTGCTCAAAATCTATTAAGGCGTTCATGCAGGGGAACAAGTGCAAGGTTCTGGAATGGCCATCTCAGTCCGCTATCTAGAGGATCTACTAAATATTGATTTACGGTTTTTTTGGTGCCCAAATTCATGCACCCGTCTAATTTTGTTTAGACAATTATTTTCTGTAAATCATATAAACTTCATTTCACTTCTCAAATATCACTGTATTTGTCCCCTATATGATATATTGAACTGTTTTTTTTATCCAAACAATCAATGATTTATAAAGGTCAATCAGGAAAATTAACAAGGTTGCCCAATAATATGATACGTTTTCAAACACAAAACGTCCGCAAAAATGAAACGCATGCTAGGCTCAATGGGGCTATAAAACAGGGATAGAGACACCACTTTAGTGTGACTGGTCGAAAGTATTAACAGTTACAGAGCCACAGAAATCTTATTTCTTAGCATTTTCTAAGAAAGGTGTCCCATGAAAAAAGGTCAATGGAAAATGCTTTCTGACCAGTTTTATTTTTACCTCATCAGATGCCTCAATCTTGATTTTGCTCTCCCGGCTTCCAGAATCCGAAGTTAAAACTCCTCCTCCTTGCCCTGTGCTGATGCCCCGACCCTCCAGCTCATCCAGGCCTG
The DNA here is from genome assembly GCA_034779995.1 of Parotocinclus haroldoi. NCBI lineage: Eukaryota > Metazoa > Chordata > Actinopteri > Siluriformes > Loricariidae > Parotocinclus > Parotocinclus haroldoi. The sequence goes on along the minus strand of JAUZST010047069.1, from coordinate 9,057 downwards.
GTTTGCTCTCACCAACACAGGGATCCTTGCTGTCATCCTTGTTCAGGAGATAATGAAGCAGAGCATTCGTCTTTTTAGGACTGTGCTGCTCCTGCTTGATTTCCATGGCCGCTCCCTCCGTGCCCTGGTGCTCTGAACTCAGGGTGACTTTCCCCGTGGCTTCAGCCGTGATGCGTGCCACCTCGTCAGGCGTGTTGCCATTCTGCAAGAGCTTGTGGAGGATCTTGTGTTTCTCCTGCAGTGAGTGAGATGAGAGATGGCCAGCCATGCAGCCTGTAGATGATACGCAAGCTGAGGCCTGCTGCGCTGCGCTGCCTCCTGCTGAAGTCGATGAGGAAACACTCGTGGACGAAGGGCTCGTCATGCAGCCTCCAGCCTCTTTAGAATCAGAACCTATGGGAGTGGAAGCACGGCCGGGAACTGGCCCACCGTTTCCTGATCCCAGAGTCAGCTCTTCTGGTGGAGATGTGAGCAGCTGAAGGAGCTTCTTATGGCCCTTTCCTTCCCGCCGATGCCCATCAGGCCCACTCTGGCCATCTTTACTACACTGGCTGTCTGGTTTATCTGTCATTTCTGGTGTGCTAGCATGTTGCTGCTCTACCCCTGTGCTGGGAGTACTAACAGGGCTCTTGGATTCACCTACAGTGGAGACCTTACTACTCCCAGACTGGCTTGACTGACCAGGCTGAGTGGAGTTGATGCAAGGGGAGCTATCTGATTTATGGGAAGGGGAGGCGAGAGCGGAAGGAAGGGAAGCCCCCACTCCCTCACTGATGGCCTGAAGGGCATTGAGGGAGCTGCTAGAAAAAGTGCTTCCACCTGTTGGACCGGAGGAGCCAGTATTGCCAGACATGCATAAAGAACCCATGGGAGAATGTATACCTACGAAGAAAAGAGAGTAATGTAAAGTAAAAATGCAATACCATTCATTCAAGACAAATGTGTTACCAACAAAATAAGAATACTGGAATTACTAAACATGTCACCGCAGCAGTCAAGTACTTTTTAGATTTAACTAGTTTTCAAAACAATTCTACTTATATACCCTACTGTGCAAAAGTCACCATTAGATTAGACACACCAGTATTTTAGCAATAGTATAATGATGACTGATTCAATATCAGTCTCTATTAGAATAGGAAAACATACAGTATTTGTATGAATTACTTAATTAAACATTCGTGGACAACGGGGGAAGTCATGCAGCCTCTAGACACTTTAGGATCAGAACACTGGTGGAGGAAAAAAAAACAGAACATTTGTAAAACAAAAAACAAAAAAAAAAAAACCCGATAGATTCGTTTTAGATTATTGCTTATGGCATTGCATTTGCCCTGTGCTCATCGTTTCTGACTTCAACTGTTCCAAATTAACTGTGAGGACTGCGGCGCACCCACTGTACCGGAATGAAGATCAGTGGGAAAGGTTTTTATGGAGAAGAAAATCCAAGTTTGAAATTTCTACATACAATTGTCAACTACATGTTAAATATGGTCAAAAATCTAAACGGTGGTCTAAGACTTTTGCACAGTACTGCACATCCATCCACTGTACTTCCAAGTGAACATCCATTTCAATTAGTGTGTGTGCGTTTACAAAATGCATACCTCCTGGAGAGAAGGGGCCGGCTCCCATTTTGGGGCTTCCTCGTAGCCGCGGAGAACCCATGATGTTCTGCTGTGACTGGTTCATACCGGGACTCCCATGAGATGGACTTGTCATGCCCAACCCATAGCCTCCACTATGGAAGTGTTGCTGATGCTGATTCATTCCTGGATGCCCCATTTGATTCATGGAGTTAATCTGATTCATCGGGTTCATCTGATTCATCGGGTTCATTTGATTCACCTGGTTCATCTGATTCACCTGGTTCATTGCACCCATTTGATTCATCTGATTCATCTGGTTCATCTGATGCATTCTGTTTGCGGGCCCATACATGGGGCCTCCCCTGGGTCCCATAGGTCCTGAGTCATTCATGCCATAGCCCCTGGCGTTGCTCATTGTCATCTGCCCACCTGGAGCCATGTTCATTTGGGAATTTTGGTTGGCACTTCCCATTCCTTGAGAGCGCATCACGCCTCCCTGATTTGGCCTGTAACTGTTCTGCTCCCTATAAAAGAAAGAAGGAGGGGGGGGGGGAGTATAACAGGCACAGTGAAATGCAGGTGAAAGCTGAATCACCTACTAGGAGAATGAACTCATGATGAAAGAAAAAGCTGTAACGGGTACACACCTCTGCAACAGGTGAGTGGAGAGGAAACTAGGAGGTTCATTGGTATTGGGGTTTCGGCAGAGCTCACTGCGTGTCTGTGCAGTTACTGGAGTTCCATCAGAAAGAGAAAAGTGGTATAGAGGAGTCTCTGCTCGGCCACGTACATAAGCTATAAAGAATGAGAGAAGCAGAGAATTCCTTTTTTTTTCTTTCCTTTCTTACTCGAGTAGTACTAGACAAAAACTAATATCACTCACAGTGTCACAGTTGGGTCCCCGTTGGCTTGGATTGTGAGATTATATCAATTTGTAAGTCGCTTTGGTTAAGGGCGTCTGCTAAATAATGTAAAGGTTATGTAATGTAAAATGCCCCTTTGCAACTTCATTTTTACTGTTATTATCTCCATGTTGGTACATGACCATATGGTGTGAAAATGTCTGCTGCATGTCCTCAAATACACTCAAACTCCCTAGCATTAGTATTCTGCCCCTAGAACATTCCACATTTTATAGCGTTACAACCTGGAACTGAAACACAAGTATGCACCGTTAGATGCCCCAATTACATTCTGTGAAATGGGGCGTTTACCAAAATTACCACGGTTGCAAACACTATATAAGCTACTGTGATGTAAACAGAAACGGTATGGACGCGAGAAACGGCATGCAAGCGATACACAACTGCACCCGAAACACTGAAAATAGAACTGGAACGCTACCATGTACACTAATAATACAGTAAGCCATAAATATTTTGCAATCTTTATGTACGAAGAACGTAGAATGTATAGAACGATATATTAACTGTCCCTATAAATTACATACATCTCCCTTTCTAGCCCTAATATTGGCCCACTTTCACGCACACATTACAGAGAAGCCAAACCAACCTTCGTGGAAGTGCCGTTTGTAGGACCAGGGCTGGCCTTCACTGTGATGCAGAAACATCTGCATGCATCTGCGTACAAGGTCCTCCCAGCCAGGGCGCATGGTGGTGTGTAAGGAGCTCTGCTGTTCAATCTCAATCAGCTTGCCTGAAAGAACACCAGCACACAGGGGGTCATTCCCAAATTCATGTTAATAAGAGCGAAGTATGGGGCGCCCAAAATGATGAATGAGCTAGAGCTTAAGCAGCTGTACGAGGGCCTAAAGACACTCACCCGAGAGCTCGTGTCTGGTGCTGAATCTCTCCGTTCGTTCCACCGCAGTCACCCTACGTGCCACGCAGATCATACACGACTGAAGATCTGCTGCGCGCACACACACACACACACACACACACACACACACACACACAGGCTCAGTAACGGCATGAAAACCTGGGTGCAAACGCTACATTGATGCGATAGGGTGCTTGATGAAAAAACGAGTGATTGAAACGACTGATGCATTTGATCGATGATGATACAGGAGAGGAGGAGGTTTCTAGGTTTCGGGCAGAAGAAGGCGGAAGGATGTTTGAGGTTTGTTTTGAATGCAGATACATATTCGGAATGTTGAATTTGTTAAGGTAGGTAGTTCCAGACATTGTGGTGCACATGCGGGAAAAAGCTCAAGAGGGAGTGGTGAGCAGCCTAGTCGTGCTGACGTGACTGGGTGTCAGCGGGAAGAACGAGGAGTGGAGTTCTGGACCATTTGAAGTTCATGAAGCTAATGCCTGCCAGAAGACAGCTACATAAGCTAATCAACCGGAACTAAACCATGAATGAGTTTCTGCAGCAGCCTGTGCTAGAGATGATCTGATGTAGCTATATTGTGGAGGTGACACAGAAAAGGACACAACAATCAAGTTTCAGACTAGAGTCAAGACCTAGAATAAGGCCTGACCACATAGTTTTGCGTGTATATGCATAGCAGAACCCTACCATCTCCCTCCTCCATCATGGCTTTAGGCTGGGTGAGAGCAAAACACTGCATGGTCTCATAACGTGGTCTTCCCATTCCATCCTCTGCTCCGGGGCCTCCATGGCTGAACTTCACCAGCATTCGGCAGTTAAAGGTGTGGCTCTTCTGCCGGGATGCATCACCTGTCCACAAAACGCCATTCGGACCTGGGACACACACACACACACACACACACACACACACACACAAACACACACACACACAAACACACAAACACACAAACACACAAACACACAAACACAGATTTACTCTTAAAAGAAACCTGGTAATTCGGGGCCATACAAAACACACACAATTTATTGCAGATAACAGATTAAATTATACTGAACCGTACCAATAACGACCTGTAGATGGCGCACTATATAGGTGTAGTGTGCCATGAGCCAATCTATGAACATTAATTTTTAATTAATCACTGTGACCATTAAAAAAAACACAAAAACATTTAGATATTTAGATTTTTTTAATGATCTCTAATTCGGGGAATATTTCATTTTAGGGTGTCGTAATGGCTGTAATTTTGCTGAATTTTTTTCTGCATTTCCTTTCTAAATGTTTTATTTTTTTTTTTACATGTTAAATGAAGTAACCGTTTTATTCTTGCATAAAACATCGAGGCGAGTCCCTTTTTAAGTGTTTGTCACGCCAAGGTTTCATCTACAGAGATTTTTTCCCCTTGCCACTGCCACCCTAGGCTTGCTCAGTTAGGGTTGTGGGCCTAGACTTTTGTAAAGCTTCTTTGAAACAATTCTCTTCTGTCGTAAAAAAGGACCATATAAATAAATTTGACTCGACTAATTATGATATGAACTCGTTTGTGCAGGCATGTGTGAATGTCAAGAGCATACATCAGGAATGTAAATGCGCATATTCATTCATTCTCTTATCTGCTCGATCTTGGACAGGGACGTGAGGAAAGACTGGAACAACACTAGACAGGGCACCGATCGATCACAAAACACACACACACACACACAAATACATACTAAGGACACATTAGAGATACGAATAACACCTGTACTGTACTGCATTACTATTTGGTGTTTTCTACGTGGAGTTCTACATGCTAGGGGAATTCAGCAGGAAAGAGTTCTGATACGTATGCTTTAGGATCTGGTGTCCTGTGGCTGTCGCTCAAGCTTTTGTAAAACATCACTGCTGGTCACATCAAATAAGGCCATTTACATTATTTAGGAGACGCCAGAGCGGCTTATAATTCATACAGTCTTACAATGCAAGCAATGGTGGGTTAAGGGTCTTGCTCAGGGACCCAACTGTGGCAGAGGTGGGATTTGAACCCTGGACCTTCAGATCCATAGCCCAGTACCCTAACCCGGTTAATAGCTAGGCTACCACAGTCCCACTGTACAATGTAATGCATACAGTGACCCTCGCCATTAAATCATTTATGACCGATGTATTTATACGCAGTCATTATCCATGACCTAAATTAGGTAGCGAGTCAAGCAGAACTTGCACGTCATTTTCACTCAATCAATTAATTAACATTGTTAAAATGGTACATTTACTTCAGTAAACTTTTGGTTCTTCAAAACTCCTATGCTTTTGACCCACTGGATATAACTGAATAATAGATGAAAAAAACAAAACAAAACAAAAAAACAGCACGCACCATTGTTTTTGGGCAGGTTTTTTTGCAGTTCCTCTCGATCCTCTTGGTGTAGGATGTTGTAGACACTGGTGTTGATCAGCTCCTCTTGTTTGTACTGAAGATACTGAGTCACATTGTCAGACACAAACACGATGCTTCCCTCGCCGTTCACCACGAACAGGAACCCATCTAAAGCCTGAGAGACGGGCAGAAACTGATTGCGGCAAACGTCGAACCAGCACACCTTTTAAAGCACTGGCTAGCATTTGAACCAGTAGAGCCATGACGTGTTCAGCGGTGGGTGTTTAGTATAGCATTTCGTAAAAAGCAACAGTGATGGAGGATTTTGTAAGTTTCACCTCTGGATGGTAAGATATGTTCTCAAAGATAAATCTTTTAGCATTCATTTCTGAAATCCCTCTGCTGTTCGGGCCTTGTTTTTATGTCGGTCGTGATGCAGAAATGATGCCAAGTCTAAGCCCCTGATGTCATCCTTTCCAAATCAGCAATACATTTGCCTAAACAACTTTGCAAACCCGCAGTGGAAAGTGCCGGTTCCAGATTAAGCACTGGCACCTTGACAGTGAAATAGAGCTAATACAGGGGCAAAGTTAATCCTTTCCAAAGCAATACTTCAGAATACTCTTGGGAATGATCTGGAGCACAGCTCTGGTTGAAAACAACAACAGAAAGTGATCCAGCACATCTGCAATACATCCTCAATGGCCACTTTTTAAGGTGTGCCCCCTTGTTTCGAAACTCGTTGATCCGTTTACAGACTGCAGAACATGTATTTCTTACTGTCTTGATCCCCCTTACTGTGCTCTTTAATGGTCAGGATCACCATAGATCAGATCACTGTTTGGGTGGTTTTACTCCACCATGTTACAGTAGCTCATCTGTAGCTGTACCGTTCATGCTAGTCGCCATCTAATCCTCTCTCAGTGCTGACAGGACGCTGCCTATATGCTGCTGACTGGATATTTTTGGTTGGTGGATTATTTTCAGTCCAGTAGTGACACTGAGGAGTTTAAGAACACCAGCAGCACTGCTGCAACCCCACCGACATGGGGGAGGCAACCGGGTCTGTTGTCTCAGAGGGACCCATAAATGAGCCCAAGAATTAAAAATGATTAAAAATCAGCTCAACAACTACAAATGAGTAATTCTTTTGCCTTTGTGCCCGGCAATTCGGTCAGCTGGACTGTATAGAGGTTTGAGAAGCACTTTATCACCTTAGGTTCATGAACAGGTCTCTGAGGTTGGTCTTACTGAAAAGGTTTTCCCTTCTCACGTTCATGGTTGGACTGATGATGAAGACGTGTTGAAGTGTTTATATTTTTTGGCATAGTGAGCATCTAGGCCGGTTAAAATCCATGTGTCTGTGGTGTGCCCAATGCGGCATTGTCTGAGCATCGTTTGATTGATCTGAGGGACAGTATTGATTGTGCATTTTGTATGTGCAGTTTGTTGGTCTGGTCTTTGTCCCGTTTTTCTTCCCATTTGGAAATCATATATTGGTGGATTTTTGGGACCACGCCACTGTTATAGGGATTAGAAACCCGGAGTTCCATCAGATGCTCTTTGATCAGATCTATTTGATCGACCTTTTCCATGCAAGTTGTCCAGCCCGGCGACGGACACACCTTGTAAATGTCCTTACCATCCTTCTCACGTTCATATTTCTGTGCCATGCCACGGTATCGCTATGGTATCCAAGATCGTACATGTTGGGACAGTTGGTAATTATATATATACATATATATATATAGCTAACCTGATAACTGTGTTCCATTTTAACTGTGCTTCTTAGCATGTATTAAGATGCTAAATGCCATGGTATAATGTCATTCACTTGAAGCTAAGTGTAAGATTTACATTACTATTTAACAGAATTTCGAAACAATTCCCCAAATCTTCCTAATCTACAGACCAGACACTACACAAATTGCTCCTCCTAACCTGCAACAGCAGAGGGCCAAGATGGTCCTTGTCAATGACTCCCTGACCTGTGGAGGACACGTCTGCTTTTTGGACATCATCATCTCCACATGAGCTTTTTCCTGTAAATGAAACATCACAAACAAAGAGTGGAATCAGTATGAAGTGTAAATCCAGAACTCCACCGGCCCAACAGGAGAATATGGACGGAAGATGCATGTGTTTCGGTTCTGTGTACAGTAGCAGCTGCTGAAATGGTGAAGCACATCATTCGTTTCGGACGCAGCATGTTTAATGTATTGATTGAGCCGAACGTGGCAAACCAAACCTACCCTTGATTGGTATGCAGCTTTTGGTCGATCGTGATGAAAGGTAATCACTGGTCGATACCATTTGATTTTTAAACCTATATATTAACTCATTCCAATCTGGTTTTTTTCTCATCAGCATCGATAAAAACGGCTACCAAACACTAATGGAAACACTATACTATACATGCAGTATATACTTGAGGAAATGAAGATTATTAGCATTGACAGAATCAGATTTTCTGCAACTATTTGGATTATCGAATGCTTGTAAACGCGCTCGTCCAGATTTCAAACACATCACAAAAACACGCATTAGCGCTGCTCTCCAGCTGATGTGCTGCACCATGGAAATGCTTGGCTGTTAAAACCCAAGAACTAAAGCTTTGTGCTGATCTTCATTCAGAATCAGTGAGGGTTTCAGCTAAAGGCAGACGTCCGTTTTCCCTAAACACGTTGTCTGTCACCAGATCCTCCCCCACAACCTTTTGTGGAATACATTTTCACTGCTAGCCATTCATTGCACTGCCTATGCAGAATTTGCCTAGGCCTGTTGTGTGGTTGCATTGTCATTACACAAATAAAGCCACTGCAGATTAAATCGGAGAAGGGCGCGATGCCTGTGTCGCTTTCACACTAGAGGGCAGCACTTCTTAAACTCTGAATTAACGTGGAAAAAGAACCCCGAAACTGTTCAATCAACAGCGAAAGGCAGAGTGATGTAAAGCTGCAGCAGCGCTGTTCCCCTACCTTGCTCTTTGATCTGCCGAATCTGGCGCACCGTCTCTTTAAGGATGGCACATTTGTCCGGCTTGACGTTGAAGTTATCGATGTCACTCAGGTTAGCTGAGATCAGCTCGGCCAGCTCCTCGATGTACTTGCATTCTTGTTCCCGCCGACGCTTATCACACCTGCACAAAGACAAGCGCGTGCACTTACACGACTAAAAGAAAGCCTACAGTGCCCTCTCGTGCATGCGGTGAATCCCTTTGCGCACACTGCTTCAGACACACACACACACACACACACACACACACACACACACACACACACACACACACACACACACACACACAC